>JABFDZ020000047.1:14135507-14147041 GCA_019775955.2 Pollimyrus isidori
TTGGTCTGAAGGTGTTGGTTGATGAGGCCTGAGGTTGAATACCGAGTCTTACTGCGATGGCATGAACACTTGCTGAGCCATCTGTTGGAATAACTGTCTACGTGTGTGTTTTTCATCGATTATTTTAATTTGAAATTAATCAAGCTTCTTCGGCGTAGTGAAGCTATTTAAAAACGCTGCTCATCCACTTTTCTACCAGGGCGGCGCGGTGCTTCGCTGCGGAACAGCATGCGGGCACTGGCCGCGATAGGAGCAGCGCTTTCTGCGCCAATAGACGGCAATGCGCAGCCTGGGTTCGGGCTGGGTTCGAGCTCGCGGGAATCTTCCTCCTTCAATCCGAGGATAGATCTTAAATTTCCGTGTATCTCTGGGCTTCAGCACGTATCGAAGATCTGTGTCCCAAAGTATAACACGCTGTCAGGTCCGCCTGTTGTCAAACAAATACGCGGACTTGAATTACAAGTAACTTCAATATAACGCTATATCAGGTGTGTTTACATGTAAAAATACATAAATACATAGAAGAATCACTTGTGCACCAAAAAATTGATTTCTAAGTTAGAAATGATCGCTTTGCTTACAGTGATCATAAACAGATATGTTTTATTGTATATATAACTTTATTTCATATATTTATCATAAGTTGATTTACTGTGTTTACGTACGGTTTCAAACAACAGCAAGAGATTGCTGGATTGTTAGCGGACATTTGGACAATGAAATTGCAGCTAAATTCATTGTGCACATAATAATTAAATCGTTTTTGCTAAAGGCGTTATTAGAGGCTATTGTCCCTTATTTAATACGTTAAATAACTAAACAGTATAAAAGACTTCACATTTATATAAACAACGATACTATGGTATGAATCTGAACTTGGGGGTGGGGATGGCTATCATACGTGTTCTTAATCTGCTTTTTAGATGCGATGCAGTGCGGTTTTGCATTGCGAGTATGCTTGTTGATTGGGAGGATAGTCTTTTAACCGCACTGTTCCCTTATGGTATCCTGATTTTACGGCGTGTCCAGAGTCAGCCGCGAATTGTCTTTTCTGATGTGTTATATTTATCCCTGGCCACTGCTGTAGTGCTGTTATGTAGGTCTGCAGTTATTATTACTGCTCTAAATATGATTCATTTTCCGTATAATATGTCTATAGGCTATATATGTAAACTCCAAACAGCTGGTCACAAGTTGACAGCAGTAATTAAGGGCAATACCGCCTTGTGTGATTATTTGAGGGAGGTAAAAAGACAATTTCCCCATGGGGATCAATAAAGTATGAATTATTATTATTATTCTCTCCGAATAGGTTAATTATTCTGTGTACTACTAACTAGTATGTTACTGGTTTTTATTACTGGTCACTGGGATGTGTCAGCGGTTTGGTCTATATTGTGCTTCTGGGCTGACTTTGGGCTCAATGGCTGTGCTGTGACCGTACGTGTGACTGTGTCTAGAACTGACACTCTGAATGACTTTGTATGCCTGTGCTGTGTGACAGCGATGCTTGAAACGGGCTCCGCCGAGTGCGACCGAACTGCGTCTAACTAATAGCGGGACCTGGCCGGATGCCTGCTTGTACTGTGCCTATTCTCTCTGCGACTTGCGCTTTGGACGGCCGTGAAACAACACGGAGCCCGCTGAGCGTAATGGACCTGGGAGAGAGACCCCGCTGAGTGGGTGAGCTTTTACTCCTCATCGCTACCACTGTCCACAGGAGCCCGTGAATTATTTACTATGCCATTAGTGGCGGATCCAAAGTAGACAGTAAGAGGGTTCCGTGTGTTAACGGCTCAGACATTCACTGGGATACGTGTACTAATGAAACGCAATTAAAGGGCCGGTCTGCTGCATAAACTCCCGATTCTGGGTGGGGTTTACTGGGTTAGCGTGTTACATAGTTATCTATATATATATATTAGCCACACCCATTGCAGGGTTGACATTCTTTATGGGAATGTGTTACATGATCAGAGGGCACTAAACATATTAATCGCACCTTTCATGAGTCGAGTTTCTTTAGATTTTAACCTGGGGCAGTGTTAGAAGGACAAGGTTGTAGTATTTCAAAAGGTTCTCATGGTTTATGGGGTTATTAAAAGTGTTATATTTTGGTTTAGTGCCACAAAAAAAGAAATCGTACTGAAGCCTGTGAATATCTCCAAGACGTAAGAGCGTGCGATGATATAAATGTGGACGGGCACCGGGTCGGCACCGGGCCTTTTACTGGGGAGCAGATGGAAGTCTGAGTGACCCTGTAAGGTCACAGCTGCCAGCATCTGAAGGTTCTGTCTGCTGCCCGCAGAAGGTACAGCTGCTTAACTGGGTTACGCGCGACACAGCTCCCTACGTCCCGAGCCCGTTCGCTCACCGCGTGTCATTGTGCTGAGGCAGGCAGCTTTGGGAGGGGTGGGGGTGTGTGTGTGTGTGTGTGTGGGGGGGGCAGCGGTCTTTGTACTTCCCGCCTTTGTTACCCGGGTTTTGAGCCGTGGCTCTTATGCCTGAAAGTCACGCCGCGGGTAACAGCCCACTTGTTATGGACCGTTGTGGCTCCCTGCGGTGAGAACAGATACAGTCTGAGAAGCGTCGTCGTCCGAATATCATACACCCTCAGAAAAAAAGGGCAAAAATGTCTTCCTTTGCTTGTCACTGGGGCTGTAGCCTTGCACTTGTACCTATTGAAGGTACAGAAATTGACTGTGGAACATCCCAAAAGTACAAACAGCATTAATGTACCATCAAAGGTACAAGATTGCTCCCCGGGGTCCATTTCTGTACTTTAAAAGGTATATTTACCTACACCTGAGAGTACAAATGGCGGACCCTTGAGGGTACAGCCCCAGTGACAAGCAAAATACAAATTTTTACCGTTTTTAGTGTAGACTGTACTTGCAGAAATATACGGTATTGCGTACTACACACCTGAGTGATACGTACATAAAAACATAAGCTAGTAGCATAGTTGTTTATTATCATTATCCAGTATTATATAACTTACGTAATTGCATGTGCTATACTTTTATACGACTGGCAGCACAGTAGGGTGTTTACAACAACAGCACCACCAACATATACTGTAACACATGTTGCCCTGTGACATAACCTGGCTACAAAATCACTAGGCGATAGCAATTTCTCAGCTGCGTCACAGTATAATATTATGGGTCCACTGCCGTATATGCGGCCCGTCGTTAATCGAAACGTGGTTATGTGGCGCATGGCTGTATTCACACCTGTTTCTTTGTCATAGGTGGACGCTGATTCTTATACACTGAGGATAGTCGATATCATGTTAAGTCAAGTGGGCTTTGCTGTCATTCCGTCCACGCAGAGACATGCTGCGGCATGGAGCCCAGAGCGGCTGCTACGTCTAAATGCCGCCATCTTGGATCACACAATACAGCTCAGTGCCGCTAAGTTCTGGCGCCCACACACCATCAAAGCCCTCACAGGCAGCTCCTTCCAGGTCTTAAACTTTCTCTCTTCTTCGCCGGTCAAATGCATTTTGCTGAAGACGGACTTCCGGGTTCCAGCTGAAAGGGGAAGTTAAGACTTAAATGTTCGCTATTTGAGAGTGAGCCGTCTGCCTTATTGTGCCTGTGAAAATATCAGAGGAGCGAAGCCCGTGAATGGAAACCAGAGACAATGGCTTAGCAAAGTTACTGCGCACCCCAGTTTGTACAGGAAACTTGACCAAAATGGTGCTTTCTCAGCCTTGACATGTGTGCCTACACAGCAGAACCATCCCGTGATTATATTTAGCAAAACCAAGTCCTTGAGGAAAAGCCAGCATAGCCTGAGGACAAACCACATGACACGGGGGACTTGGAAAGGGACCCGCGGGGGGACATAGGTAAGGCATAAACTAGAGTCCAGGGTTACTGAGAAACAAAGTGACACAACCTTGTCCCGCAATAAACAGTCTTGAGCTTATGGTAAACTGGCTGGTAACCTGATTCACTCTCTCGAGATGGGTTGGGCACCTGTCCTACACCCCAGTTTCACTAATACACAGGTATGCGTTGCTTAACGTTAAATTAAATTCTGTCCAATAGGATTTTAGCTGACTTGGAAACCATGGGATACACTAGTATACACTGTATACTAATGTATATGGTATATTGAGTCTATACTGTTCCTGTATTCCCTTAAAAAGCTAAGATACAAGATAGGGAATTCACATTAAAACAGCATCAAAACTAAAATAAAGTAAATAAATAATTGTATAACATGTTATGAATTAACATGTTTATTATCTCTGTCAAGCATTATAGGTATAATAAGTTAAATATGTACTGTACCATATTACACAGCTGGCAACACAGTCACGTTATTTACACCAGTTAGACGTGGTGCATTATGGGTATTATAACTTAGGTATGTACCATTACACAGCTGGCAGTGCAGTCGCTTTATCTATACCAGCTACAGATGGTGCATTATGGGTATTATAACTTAGGTACTGTACCATTACACAGCTGGCAGCGCTGTCGCTTTATCTATACCAGCTACGGATGGTGCATTATGGGTATTATAACTTAGGTACTGTACCATTACACAGCTGGTAGCGCAGTCGCTTTATCTATACCAGCTACAGATGGTGCATTATGAGTATTATAAGTTAGGTACTGTACCATTACACAGATGGCAGCGCAGTCGCTTTATCTATACCAGCTATAGATGATGCATTATGGGTATTTTAACTTAGGTACTGTACCATTATACAGCTGGTAGCGCAGACGCTTTATTTACACCAGCTATATGTGGTGCATTATGGGTATTATAACTTAGATAGGTACTGTACCATTATACAGCTGGTAGCGCAGTCGCTTTATCTATACCAGCTACAGATGGTGCATTATGGGTATTATAACTTAGGTACTGTACCATTATACAGCTGGTAGCGCAGACGCTTTATTTACACCAGCTATATGTGGTGCATTATGGGTATTATAACTTAGATAGGTACTGTACCATTACACAGCTGGCAGGGTGGTTACTTTGCACCGGCTTGCATCCGCTGTATTCCGTTAGCTGACTCCATTTTTCCAAGTCTATTTTGACCTTATGTGACCTTGGAAGTGCTAGCAGTCAGACGTTGTACGGAAGAATGTTCAGTGACTCGTAACTGTACTGCATTAAATAGCTTACAATGTATCGTATGATTGTTTGTAACAGTCCCACAATTCATAATCGTGTGCTCCAGTGTAAGTTAAATGTAAATGTCTGTTGATTTGCTGTTACACAACTGACACACCTGGTGATTAATGCATGTCAATAAAAAATTTAATGCTAGTGTCCCTGTGCAGGTTTAACTGTGGATTCTGCAGTGCTGAGTATGACACAGGCTATGTGCTCACTATAGGGTGTATGTTAGATGTGTACAGGGTGTGTGCTGACTACAGGGTGTGTGTTAGACATGTACAGGCTGTGTGCTGACTACAGGGTGTGTGTTAGACATGTACAGGCTGTGTGCTGACTACAGGGTGTGTGTTAGATGTGTACAGGCTGTGTGCTGACTACAGGGTGTGTGTTAGATGTGTACAGGCTGTGTGCTGACTACAGGGTGTGTGTTAGATGTGTACAGGCTATGTGCTGACTACAGGGTGTGTGTTAGACATGTACTGGATGTGTGCTGACTACAGGCTGTGTGTTAGACATGTACTGGATGTGTGCTGACTACAGGGTGTGTGTTAGATGTGTACAGGCTGTGTGCTGACTGTTTACTGACTGTCTACAAATTCCCAAGATCCCGCACCCACACCGACCCTCCCTGGAACAGGTAACCCCACCCCAGGTCTACAGGGTGTGTGTTAGATATGTTTAGCCTGTGTGCTGATTTTCGTGTATTAACAAATTATAATGTATATTCCTGGGCAAAAAGGACCCAAATCCACAACTGCAGTAAGTTGAGAACATCAACGTTCAACAACTTTCACTACGGCAACGAGCAATTACGAGCAAACGGTGGCACAGGTTTCGGGAATGCACTTTTAATGTTCTTGTTAATTATGTGATCAATGATTTGTTGTTACGATCATTAAAATCTTAATGTTCTGCATTTTGGGCGTTTTCTATTGCCCAGCACTGTGTATAATAAACTACACAAACTTCTGCAGAAGCCGACACCGATAGCATCAGAACATGTAAAATTGCGTACTCGTAGCTGAAATCACACAAAAGCAGAGACAGCAAACTCCTATGACTTACCTGCAAAAGTGACGCCAAATTTAGTCTCACTGCCCCCTCTAGTGGCTGATGTTTGCATTTCGCTAGTGATTGCTAGTGAAACGTTCTGAATTGCTCGCATGAAGTAGTTACCACCTATCATACACATATTGTTTTTGTTTCTGTAGTTTGGAAGGACGTGTCTTATATATGAATGTATCTGTTACTTCAAACTATAATGGTATAATGACATATTGGCTACTTATCCCATGGTATTATAGGTTGTTTTGTGAGTTGAGGTCCGAAGTACAGTACCTAAAAAGACTCGATAAATGCACCATAAGACATCCATACAACACAATTGGGAAAATAATATACTAATAATATACATATATTCAGTTATATGACCATAGCACACTTGTCAACAGTCACAATGGCTGCAAAGATAAGTGCCTTCATTGTTTCCTCCTATAGGGCAGTTTTACTGAGAGTGCTTTTCTGGGCGTGTGACTGTCCATTTGTAAATCCGCTGCAGTATTTTTATGATACATGGAACGAGCATTGTATTAATTTGTGAAATGTCGAATGGAAGAATATAGAAACCGGTGTCTTTTTTTTTCTTTTTTAGCTAACGCACAAACTGTAGCAGAACAACCTCTTTTTGTCCTTGTGTATCGGGCCTGCTCTATATCAAAGTAAGATCAACTGACGGTGAATCATACTCGTATGCAGTTCGCTGACGCTGAGTATACACCGCCGATAAAGTAAAAGTGCGATAGCAGATTTGTTTAAATTACTTTCAAAAACATACAGAAAGCAGTTTCGACTGCAGTCCTTGTAGGAACCTCTGCTTATCCGGAAGTTACAGGTAGCGGAGAGGGGTTGTGATCGTCTACGAGGAAGGCTACCCTGAGTGGGAAAACTGGGAATCTATCCAAACGCACACTGCTTCTGATTTCTATCAAGCTGCAGTGATCTCCTGAGTGGGAGGAGCCACATACATTTCTACTCTGGAGTAGCGCGAGTTCTGTGTGGAGGAGTGGCTGACTAATGACCTCTCTGAAGGTTTGGTAACGTAATACAGTTTAGTCTTGGGAACAGGACAGTCGGAAGCATTTTGAATGTGGGGGGACACACTGGCATAAAATTAATATTTTATGTTGAATGGGGGGGGTCCAATTTGTCAGATTTGATGGTAGCAACGCCCATCGTTGTGTAAAGCAGACACTGATGGAGGAGGTGATGATGCTAACGACTGTCCAGATTTGTAGAAGAGGGAGTCAAGATGATCAGTTCTGTAGCTGCTGTCGGTCACACATTCACTGCTTTCTTTATCGTGTTTGTGATGTTCTCTTTCCTTTTGTGTGAACTGAAGATGTTGACCCCCAGGATTTTGAAGCTACATTGTTCGTTTCTAAGGTAAGAGGTGTGTGTGTGTGTGTGTGTGTGTGTGTGTGGGGGGGGTGTTGTGATGGTATTCAGTTCTGCACAACACATTTTGAGAGACCCTGCCCGTTCTGTGTTATCTTGTCAATGTTTGTGATTAGGTCCACGTGGGCGGTGGGACACTACCCTCTGGGTGTCTTCATCATTGTGCACGTCTGGTTGGGGCAGATTACACAGCAGGGTTTCATGGTATGAGCGTGGTTTGAACCCTGTGCACTTCCTCCCAAGGGTGTAGATTTCAGCATGGATGGTAGGGACATATCCCTACCAATATTGTAGGACTATCATGTGTGTTAAGGGGGACAGGGATTTTGGGGGCTGATTTGGTCCATACAGTCGCAGGAATGAAGAACCAATTTGTACCTTGAAGGTACAATTACTTGTCACTGGGGCCAATTGCACCCCAGCTATATGAAAATGTACCATTTAGGAACAATTTTGTTTCATTGCGAGAAGATTAATGTTGTTTGTACCTTGGGGAACAAAACAGTACCAGTAGTGTACCATTTTTCCTCACTCTGTACCAATAGTGAACCCAAACTTATCCTCCTTTCAGCCTGGAAGGTGGATATCGAAGGATATGAGTGAACCACGTTCAACTGGGACCGGCTACTCTGTTCACGGTCAAAGGTGGCGATTTCAAGAGATTAGCTCCACAAAGAGGACCTAAGGGTGCAGTGCAGGGGTCACAGGGTAGGTAGGGAGGTGACACAGGACTTGGTGCCAGTAAGAGGAGTTACAACTGGGCGCTTGTGCGTGAGTGACCGCCGTGAACATACAAGCTGACGGACGCACCGAAGACACAAGTGAGGAGATGCAGGCGTGATGTGGAAGCTAACGCCTGGAAGCTCAAACGCGTTAATCACTTCCCGAATTGGCCGGGACCGCGGCTTGTCAGCGTCACAGCTGCTTTCGGGCTCGTGCACTTGGAAAGACCGGCGTCTGCAGTATTTCATTACAAATAATAAATACACGTCTGCCCAGGACAGTCTGAAGCCTGGTAATGTACTGCAGGAGTGCAAAGGGCGATTTGTTCTGTTTAAGCTCAGCACTGGTCAAACGTAAGCTGTATCTAGAAACATTTAGGGAAAGTGTCTGAGCTTGGAAAATGCATCCATCCACCTGTCCATCTTCTAACCACTTATTATGGTCGCTGGGGTCCTGCAGAATATTCTTCTTAACAATTTGTGGTCGCTGCCCTTTAGATGTAACACCAGAGTTATTATTTATATATATATTTAATTTCCTCATCAGTTTTTAAATGAAACGAAGTTCCTTCATGAATATGTTGAGGCCATAATTTTAAGCTACCTGGAACAAAGTTCAGACTCCTAGAACAATTTTTTTTGCACTATGCATTTACATCTTCAAATACTTCTGTTTTAAATTATTTAATTAAGCAGAAGCATAATATAAATATTATACGCAAGTTATCCAATATCATTGGTAAAGAATTAAACAATAATAAAGACCATCACCTCCTGCCTAATTGCAGTGTCAGATAGAAAGTGTTGCTGGACAGCCTAAGGATTTCTATAAAACCCCTTTGTCTTTAAATGTAGGCAGCCTCTGACGTACGCTATACGTTTCCTTCATTCTCCCCATGGATGCTAAATAACTGGCGTTTTCCAGCAGCATCGGTGTCCAGCGCTCCACGTTTCGGCTGTGTGTCTCTGAGGATGAACAGCCCGCATTGCCTCATACTGATCATTCCGTCACTCAGCCCTGCAGTTTACCTACAAGCATTATTCCACCCGCTCCGCTCTTACCGGTGCATAAGCTGCAAAAATAGAAAAATACTCTGACGTCCTTGCGCAACTGGGGACTGGGGCACAGCCTGTTTTGGCACATTGCCTTCATTGAGAAAGTCTCAAGATGTCTCCTTCAAGCGTATCCAGTCTTGCTGCCGATGCTCTTTCGGTGTTTTACGTGGAGTGAGCGCTGCGCTCCGAGAGCACAGCAGTAGAGCCGAGCTGGCGGTGTCCGTAACCTCCGTCTTATACAGTGCTAGATTGCGTGGACTGGCAGAGCACCTCACCAACCGAAATCAATGAGGATCCTGAAGCTTTTCCTTAGGAAAGGAGCGCACATGCTGCAGTGTCTCTGTGGAAAACGAGCCAAGCAGACCCCGGAACTCAGCGGTGAGACATCTTGCATGCTTTCTTTTGAACGGTGCACAGGATCGCGTCGGCCGCGTCTGCTGCAATGTGCCTCTCGGAGACGTTGTTTCATGCGGAGTGACCGGTGGAGTGAAGTACCCTGCTCCTTTTCTCCTTGCAGCGTAGGCAGCCGGACTCCTCAAAGCTCTAGCACAAACCCTTGGACTTTGTGCTTAATGACAAGAGCAGAATAGTTAAGTTCAGTAGTTTCTTACCCTTCAGACTTGCCATGAGTAAATCCCCCGAGTTTAAATTGTACTACTTTTCCTGCGGTGTGATTTCATCGTCCTCAGTGTACAGCCTCACGTCAAGATTTTTTTTGTCTGATTCCAGCTGGTCGTTACACACACGTCAGCAATTTGAGACCAAACTGTTCACTGGCTATGAGGATGTCTTAATTCAGTGGTAGAAACCATAAGTTATATTACAATTCAGTGTTATTCAAGTAAGGGTCGCAGTGACCTAGATCCTGGAAATCATGGAGAGGGTGGTGGTGGGGGGGGGATGGGGGGTAACACGAGTTACATTCACACAGTCACTCATTAAAAGCAGTGTGTAGACACAAGTTTAACTCACCTACGTGCTTTCGGACTCTGATATACACTCCACAGTAACATGGCAAACTTACAAACTTTACACACCAGTGGAGTTGTGAGGAAGGAGTCGTACCTGGTGAGCTGCCATGCAAACGAAATAGCAACACATGTTATTTACTATAATAATAATAATCATCATCATCAATTATTATTATTATAACAGCAACAACAGCATAAAAATATCTTAAACTTCAATTCAAGCGCTGTTATATGATTTTCAGCTCTCCATACATGTACGCCGGACCTGTAGCCTAAATCAGCATGCCCCCTACAGGCCTGATGAGGCATGACAGGCACCCGTTGTGACTGGGCTCCAGTGGTAGCATGCTATTAGGACACATTACTGGAGCAGACACCCCAAGCCCTTCTAAATGGGTAACTATGGCAGAAGAGTGTTAAACTGTGGATTCAGAGCTTTGGGGAGCAGCTATGATGAAATACTACAGCGTAATGAAATCCAGCTCGTACCCAGCCGCCTTCATAGCACCATGACTTTCACTGCTGCGTGTCAGACTTTATGAAGAGGGCTGCATGTTGCTGTTTGTCAGACCACGTCAGAATGCTATTGTGCTGAGATTGCACAGGAGGCCGTCCTTCAAAACCCAAAGGACAATTATTCAGGGCTGCAGATCTTCAGTTTGACTGTGAACAGCCTGTGTTCTGTACCCACAGTGCTTGTCACCTACTAGAAACTTAGTGTTTCTGCTGATCTTTGTTCCCTTGCCATACTGCATACTTTTTTCCACACTACAATACTAACTTACTGCTTTCTTTATCCACACTGCACTGCATTCTTTACATACGGTGACCTGCCTTGTGTGCTTTACCTATATAGTTCTCTACTAACATTTCACTGCATTCTTTACACTGCATGGTGCACTGCATTATATACCGCACTCACACGGCATTGTGTACTTTACCTTGACTTAACTCCTCACAGTGCACTGTATTATGTACCTTCAGCTACAGAGATCTTTACCCACTCTGCAGTGCACAGCACTGTGTACATAACCTACACTCCATCACATACTTTGCCTACATTTCACTCCTTACAGTGCCCTGCATCACATACTTTGCCTACATTTCACTCCTTACAGTGCACTGCATCACATACTTTGCCTACATTTCACTCCTTACAGTGCACTGCATCACATACTTTGCC
>JABFDZ020000047.1:14191752-14201974 GCA_019775955.2 Pollimyrus isidori
GATGTGACTAAGAGTCATGTGAGATGACTGACAGCTCTGTGATGTGACTAAGAGTCATGTGAGATGACTGACAGCTCTATGGGGAGACCATTATATGTTAATGAATCTCGTCTCCTCCTAATCCATATTTAATCTTGTAATGGTTGTAGGCCAAACATCACCAAGTATGCATTACCAAATTGCCAAGGTCTCCAAGGCCGCCATCCTTCCCAGGTTTTCCCTGTAGAAGAAATTGTACTTCAAGCATGGCAGAGAAGTTCTGTACCATGCTGTGCAAGCTCGTGGTGACGTACTGGGTGGCTCATTTCCACACCTCACTCAGCCTAGAGCCTCGGATGATGTGTAACTAAGCAGGTTCAGCCTTTTTATCTGTGCAATTCTTTCACCCCCCCCCCCCCCCACCAAAATGCTTCCAGGGTGCTGAATTAATGCCTCACTCTGTGCTCTGACCCAAAGTTCCCCTCTCACCTGTACACGGCACTATGCAAAAATCTTAGCCATTTTGAAACCTCTCCTAAAGTCCCGGATGTGCACCAATCATCCGAAATGCATTTGCCACAACCATCACCCATAACTCACTGAGACTTTTAGCTAATTAAATTAACTGATTGAACTGGTGGTGAACGGCTGAGGTTTGGGAGCCGGAGTGCGGTTGTTACAGCCACCCAACCAGACACGAGAAGCTTTCTGGCGAAGAGAAGAGTTTCTTAGGTTTTCAATCATGTTATTGTTAATTTGCTGTCCTAATGTTAAATTGTATTTTTACATATATTTTACATATTATTGCGTAAATATCTTGTTTTTACATAACTTGAGGTCATACACAAACACTACCCGGATAAATAGGTGGCATCGGTAAGAAGAAGCTTTGCACTGTACCTATACTTGCAAAAGGCAGATGAAGCACTACTTCATTACTAACGCAGATAAAGCACTACTTCATTTTGCATACTTTTATACAGTATGGATGCATCTCATCCTGTTCATAGGCAAATGTACCTCAGCTCCCGGCTCCCCCTTGTCCCCCTGTGTGCCCCTATGTCCCGCATGTCCCGGATGGCCCTAAGAAAGCGAAGCAGGGTGCACTTCAGAAGTTAAACATGCATACCGTCGTGAAGCACGTTCACGCCGGTGAATCACAGCACACTTCCTGTAGCCGTCCGTGTGACGATTATCATAACTTAAGCAGTTTGCGCATGTGCTTTTTGTATATCTATCGAAAAATGTTTGCAGATATTGTGATTTGTCATGTCAGGGATATAAAAAGATTAAGCGCTGAAGCACAAGTAATTAATTATTCATAGCTTGGCTCTGGAATATTCTGCAGCTTTAATGCTCCAAATGTACTTACAGGTGACCCTGGATCGCCCATTTCACCTATATCACCCGGGTCCCCCTGCGATGACAGAGGTCAGTGAAGGTCAGTCTGCAGAAGCCACTCCCACTATGAATTAACTCCGCCCACACAGATCTAATCATTCCCCCTCTCCCTGTGTTTCACCTGGCCTTGCAGCCATACTGTAGGTCTTCATACCTGTAGGTCCTTTGAGCCTGTTGCATACAGTTTAATTCCATTCCTCCCAGGAATTCCTGGAGGTCCTGGTTCCCCCTGTAAAACGGAATCATTTGAAGTGATGCGTAGATGCTGTCCAGCCTGGTCCATAACCAAGGTGCTGCAGGGCTGGGCAGGGACTCCAACCGCCTCCCTGATTCAAATCTCGGCTCTCACTTCCCACCTTTTGGCCTCGAGGTCCTGTGATGCCTGAGCTTCTCCCTTCCAGTCCCTGAATAGAGACATGGAGGTTTGACGCATCTCACAGACTGTCACGTCCACACCTCCTTATGCAGAAACTACATACAGGATTAACAAAGTCAGTGGCAGTAAGCTTACTTTTACTCCTGGGGGGCCGGGCAGCCCCTCTGGTCCCTGGAATATAGGAACAGAGTATAGCATCAAGCACGCCATTACCTTCCGTCACACTGACAGTCTAAGGCGGGCACTGTAGTGTGCATGTTTTGCGTTGTGTGGCATAAATTACTGTGTCTGATCAGCACTCACGAGTATGCCCATCTGCCCTGAAGGTCCAGGGGGTCCAGGAGCCCCCGGTGGTCCGGTTTGGCCCTGAAAACCAGGCCAGACGGTTTGTCTGACTTTACTTGACCGGATAAGTTTTCTTTTCAGGGAATAGCAGGTGGATATAAGAAAATAGGTGAGACAGTACTAGGGGGGATGTCTTGGATGACAGGAGTTAAATCTGTGCTCACCTTATCGCCATAACTACCTGGAGCGCCTCGCTGACCTTTCTCTTCAACGGAGGATGAGTAGGAGTCCCCCTGTAGGGACATCCAGCGAGATAATGCACACTTATGCGCACCTGTATGTGTGGGAAGCCAATTGGCTCCCATTGTATTTCAATTTTGAAACTCCACATGTAAAAAAAAAAACAAGTATCCATGAAAACTGATCAAAGATATCCAGCCTAAATACATTCACATGCACAGTCACAAAGACATGGTCACAAATACACAGCTCATGCACAGTCATTTTAAAAAACATGAAACATTTGTCTTATATGTTGCACCCCTAATGAGGATGCGAAGTCAAAAGATGGATGGATGGATGGATGGATGGAGGGATGGATGGATGGATGGATGGATGGATTATTGTTTTCATGAACCTACCTTGGGACCCGGTTGCCCTGGATGACCCTTAAGAAACAGAATGGTGAGAATTAATGTGGTAAACATTTCAACATTATGTACTGGAATGTGGTTAATATACTTTGTAGCAACAAGGTTGTGTTTTCTGAATGAACATGTTTACTTGTACCTACATCTACACCAAAGAGGAGCATAATGAACAATGACAGGTGGATAGAAATATCCAATATAAGTCTTACAGGCACTCCGTCACGCCCAGGATCACCATGAGCTCCTGGATGGCCCCTTTCCCCCTGGAGACAAATATCTATTACTGCATGAATGCATATATCTCCAGTTCTCTTATTGTGTGTATATGAATGCCTTTGAGGTAGTTCGCACAGGCTATCAGGTGCCTCTGAGGTAGTTCGCACAGGCTATCAGGAGCCTCTGAGGTAGTTTGCACAGGCTATCAGGAGCCTCTGAGGTAGTTCGCACAGGCTATCAGGAACCTCTGAGGTAGTTTGCGGAGGCTATCAGGTGCCTTTGAGGTAGTTCGCGCAGGCTATCAGGTGCCTCTGAGGTAGTTCGCACAGGCTATCAGGAGCCTCTGAGGTAGTTTGCACAGGCTATCAGGTGCCTCTGAGGTAGTTCGCGCAGGCTATCAGGTGCCTCTGAGGTAGTTCGCGCAGGCTATCAGGTGCCTCTGAGGTAGTTCGCGCAGGTTATCAGGTGCCTCTGAGGTAGTTCACGCAGGCTATCAGGTGCCTCTGAGGTAGTTCGCGCAGGCTATTAGGTGCCTCTGAGGTAGTTTGCGCAGGCTATCAGTGCACAAAGCATGATGCGCGATTCCTACCTTCATGCCATCACATCCGGGGTGGCCTGCTTCTCCAGGGGAACCCTGTACTCCTGGCAAACCCTACAAACAAATATATTGCCACTATGTAAAATAATAATAATAATAATAATAATAAGAAGAAGAAGAAGAAGAAGAAGACGACGAATAAGAAGAAAAAGACGACGAATAAGAATAAGAAGAAGAAGAAGAAGAAGAAGAAGAAGAAGATATATATATTGGCATTAACATTCTTTAAAGGCATGAGGGCTTGAGCTCTTGGGACGTTGTGTCTTCTCAGCACCCCCTAGTGTTCAGCCACAGGTACATTCATTGAATGACAGCAACGTTAAAGCTTCCAGGAAGTGCACATAATGTAAAGAAATAGCAGGAGGTTCTTACTGGCAGTCCTGGAGTCCCCATATATCCTGGCTCTCCATTAATTCCCTAGGAAAGAACAATAACTTCATAATAAATGGTGGCAAACAGGAGGGCATTTCCCCAAGTAAGACACCAAAAATCCTGCTTCTGGACCTTCCAGAGTCAGATAGGATCTTAATATCTTTTTGTCTGGTACCAGGAACAGACACGGGCCACAAAATAACCAAATCTACTAATCATGAAACTGCTGTTATGTATGACAGGTTTTATTTCGCTCTCCATCCATCCATCCATCCATCCATCCATCCATCCATCCATCAATGGATGCAGGGTATTTGTTTGATTTGGTTGTTGGTCTATATTGCTATTCATCTGCTTAAGGCATTGATTACTACACATTGTATATACTGGTGATAAATATTAAACAAAGTATATTAACTGAATAACCAGGTTACATAAGCAGGGTGACAAGATTATGCAGCCAGTGACATTAATCTCACCCTGCTGCCTTTGGGTCCTTGATCTCCAGGTTGACCGATGTGGCCCTAGTGGAGAAGCCAACAACCAAGTGGGTGCTGTAGATTCCGGGGTTTGTATCACATCATACACCAAAGCTGTAGGCGTGTACATTGTAATATCATCCATGTAGACAGTGCTCACATGAGATGGTTTAGTACCTTTAACCCGGGTGGTCCTGAGCGGCCTTCTTTACCTGGAAAACCAACCAAACCAGGAGGGCCGTCGATACCAGGGTATCCCTTCTCACCCTACGTGGACAGAGACAGGTCAGCACCCCTTTCATTCTCTGTAGATCTTACAAGGATATTTCTCCAAAAGGGGAAACATAGATGTAAACCTCACAAATCAGAATCAGAAAATTGCCTCGATGGTGGCATGAAATAAGATGGTTCTGACCCAATTAATGAATGAAACATTGATCCCTATTCATTCTAACTGGCATTCGAGACACAATAAAGTCCACATTTTTGTGTATCAGTATTTCTGTAACCCGCAGTTATTGTTAAATAGCAGGGTGCAGTCACATGCTCTATCACGATGTTACCCTACCTTGTTGCCTTTGACCTGGTCACAGTGACATCTGGGCTTCTCATTACACACACAAACCTAGAAACACGTCAATACAATATTTCAGAAAAGCAGATGGTCTCCACCCACATGAGACCTTTGGTTATAGATAAAGCGGTTTGTTTTGAGAAGCGCTGTGGGAAGGGACACTGGGAGTCGAACCTTTCCCTTTTCCCAAACATACTTGATAAAGGCTGAGAGAACAGCCTGCCTCAGCTGAGCATTTCCGAACACGGCGTAGAGGAGAGAAATATACCGAACATCATGCATCATTTAGAACCACCACAACTATCCCCAACGCAGGCTGAGACGGTAGAATCACTCAAGGAACCAGTCCGGACCACGTCCTGAATTTACCCCAGCAATCGTTGGAACCAAAAGAATTGTTCGATCTTCTTCACAGAGATGAGGCTCTCTATGATTGCATCTGTGTTTCACTGCAGTAAGTCTGAAGGTGAACGTAGAACACATTACATCAGAAATAGTCAATCTGCACATGTGTAGACATAGTGTACCTTGCAACAGCCTTGGACAGTCAAAGGAAATGTTTAAGGCTATTTATCTGGGTAGTAAGCGTATCATTGCTCATTTAAAAAATGACATTTGAGCATATATGCAAATTAACAGTAACGCGAAAAAAATAAAACATAAATGAACCAGAATTTCTTCTGTTCTCCAAATAGTTGCTGACACCTCACTGGACAGCTAGGGGAACCTGATTCAGTTCCAAAACATCTTCTCAGAGGCACCTCAGCTGTTCCATGTATTTGTTAGATTTCACCACTGGCTCACGAATTAACCTAATTAGCTAGATAACTCAATGAGGTATCGATTAGAAATGCAAGGGTGGGGTGGAGTGGAGCTCGAGTCAAAAAGATGCATCAGTATATTGGATGGTCGGTAGAATCACTGGGATGACTTTACGACAGGTTTTAAAATTATTACGCTAAAATACTTGACAAACAGATAATATCACTGACTTTTTCCACAGTAATGCGTTACATGCTGGCAGGATCACTGTTGTCAGCTTTGTAGAAATGTGGAAAAACTCTGAAGACGAGGATTTTTTGGCCTGGTCAGACTGCAGCTATAACGTTCGGGACTGAATCCGGGTCACATGATTTCTTGCCTTTCAAACGCATGATTTCTTGCCTTTCAGAGCGCAAAATCCTTAGCACTGTCCCTTGTACTGCTTATATGAATATCTGTTAACGCAAAATTGATTGTCATTTCCCTCTTATATTGATGTGCAGCACTGTGTAAGAGTCTTGAGCTGCCAAAGAAAACGATGTTCAAAAGATCTTCACGTCGGTGTAGAGTTATAAAATTGTCTCCGTCAAAGCGTCAAAGCCAACGTAATCATACCAAAACCTCTTCTAAAAGCGCCAGTGTATTTGCATCAAGCATCCGATACAGCCATGTGTTTTTTGACTTGCCCACTAACACACCTCATATGGATGGATAATCAATCACCCCATTGACTTTTGTTGACTAATTAAATTAATGAATTAGGTGAGCTGGGGGTGAAATTTAACAAGGACATGGAATGGCTGAGGCTCCCCTGAGGAGAGGTTTGGGAACTGAAGTGGTGCTCATGTGGTTTCCAACCTTTTGGTGAACAGAAGAAATTATTGTTAGTTTTTGTTGTGTTACCCTTACTTCGCATATGTCCTAATGTTAAATTGCCCAGGACTTTTGCACAGTTCGCATCAGGCTCCTTGAAGCAGGACTGAAGACCCATAAAGTAAGGAAGAAGCCCTTCACCAATGAGAAACAGGGAAGAGCCAAGCTGGAATTTTATATATATATATTACACTGATCCCTAGGTGCATTCTGGGTTGCAGCGGCAGCTCTAATGCCGGGTTGGTGCCCCCAGAACACAGCAAAGAACACACTGACACAGCTTGCATGGCCGAAGATGATGTAAACAGTTTACTGCGCAGTCGAGGGAACATAAGCACACATCTGTATGCTTTCGGCTAAAAGCAGACGATTTCTGTACCTAAGAGTCTGAGATATTCTAAATAACCTTACATGCAAATGTTTTGTTAGACAAGCCAACATTTATAAAAATCAATGTGTAGCACCCTGTGCTGCCTAAAAGATAAAAAGAAACCGAACAGGACCTAGATACATATTAAATTTCCCTGAGGAAATCTATCTATCTATCTATCTATCTATCTATCTATCTATCTATCTATCTATCTATCTATCTATCTATCTATCTATCAAGCTCTTGTGACAGGTTGCATAAGGTGTCAGAATAAATCTTCTCTTATATGTCTGTTTAACATTTGGTTGATTGACCTATTTGCCATATCTACTAATGCTGGAAAAACAACTGGAGTGAGGTACCATCGCTTGTTCACCGATTTCCGACAATTTTTCATGAGGGAATCTTTCCTGCGGGTGCCTAATCCTCAATGAGGTGGGCAGACACAGCAAATAAAAGTCACATTTACGCGACATCATGGGCGATCGCTTTACAAGCCCTGAGCAGCACATGAATTCATTGCCAGGCCGTTGTTGGAGATTCTGAACCCCATAAAAGCACATCATATTGGGCCCCCCAATCCAGACCAATCCAGTTATATTCCAAATTTTTTAGGGCCCCCAACACTCAGGGGCCCTTGAAGTTAACCTAATGTTCCCCACTTTTATGTCACCCCTGATTCTGTGTAGATACGACATGGAACTGGCTGCTATGTAATTTGCACATAAGAAAAAAAAAATAATTTAAAACATTTTTTTACTTATTATCAATCGATATTTTCCTAATTTACCATTGAGCGTGATCTGTGCCGAAAGCATTTTCAACTGAATCATGATGCTTACATCCTTCGCCGTGACGTCCCATAAAACACCCAGAATTAGCAGGAGCGTCGCCCTCCGGGTCGCTGTCATGGGCCGGATCCAACGGGTCATGGCCGCTCCGTAACCGGGCTCCGACCTGCAAACCTAAGTAACTTTTAAGAGTAAACCGACGGCAGCTGATGCGGAGATGCTCTCCCAGGTTTGTGCGCACAAGCCGCCCACTGTGCGTTTAGTGGGAATCGAGGAATCTGCACAATAACTATATGGGATTAATGGCAATGGAGGTGAAGCGAGAGCGGGGAAAAGAAGCCGCAATGTGGGCGTTTCTAACTTCATTCTCAATT
The DNA here is from genome assembly GCA_019775955.2 of Pollimyrus isidori. Taxonomy (NCBI): domain Eukaryota; kingdom Metazoa; phylum Chordata; class Actinopteri; order Osteoglossiformes; family Mormyridae; genus Pollimyrus; species Pollimyrus isidori. The sequence goes on from JABFDZ020000047.1 coordinate 14,199,853, forward strand.
CAGTATCCTGCGGAGATGCTGATTTCATCTCAAAGTCACTGCTCAGAAAATTGTCCAGACACAGGTGTAACCTCTGCATTTCACAGTATATATGATGACACGGTCAGTTCCTTGGGAGTAGCCTATTTTATGCAACAGCGCTTCTTTTCTCCCTGAATCTGTGGGCGAGCGACATTTTATAAAGGTGAGGAATTGTGTACAGTGGCGAAAGTCGATTGACAAAATAATCGTTTTGCAGACAAAAAGAAGGGGAAATGCTCATTCTGAGTGTTGCGTTAATTTTAGATAGTGATTATAATTTCATGTGACTTTACTTATTGCAATACCCACCTCTACCTTTTGTACCAGGTGTTTTCCATTTGCCGTGGGCGCTAAGTAGAATTATTTATTTTCCTATTATTTATTATTATATTATTGTTGTTATTATTATGAGTAACTTTAATAATTATTTAACCTCTTCCAGTTTTAATATTAAAATACTTTATGCAGGGACAGACAAGTACTTTTTCAAAGTGTCTGCCATTATTTTACAGTAATTAAGGCTTGATTGCTTATATTGAAACTGTTTATTTGTACAGCATGAGTTGTTGTCAAAACCAACGGGGAAGTAAAAATTAAAGAGAACAGTAAGTAATCCTTATGAATTAATTTTATATTAATATGGTTGATAAATATTTTTTATCAGAAAGTTTGTCTAAGACCATTGTTATTGTTAGCATATAGTTTTTGTTGCACTAGAAGTAACGTCTGTAGTCGGAACTTCATCAATATATAAAGATTATCCGTTAGGATTTTAATTGCAGTAGATAATCCTAGTACTATGTAATGGTGATAGTTTGACTACTTTTACAGTGTATCGGACTATGTGTCAATTTTATAAGGGTTTAAAATCGTTAGACTAGAATCCCTTCTCTCTGCACTATACTTGTTATCACAAGCATTCGCTTAAGAGGCGGCTGAATTAAATCTCATCAATATTTTCTCATCTTAAATATTTATATATCTACTGGCGCAGCCTGCTGATCTTCTTTGATAAAAAAAAAATAAGAGCGATGAGATGAGCGGAAAATCAGGAACCCTGCCTCGCTAACATTTAGTGCCCTAATTAAAGCTCTTCATCCAGTCTGTATGTAGTTTTTCATTAAATATTCTGCTTCCCGTTTCCCAGCTGTGTCCCTCCCATAGTCTAGTCCTTGTTACACAGCTCCCTAAAGCTCTATGGCCATTATTATTTGTTAGGACAGGGACCAGACGTCCACCGTGAAGTATGTGGTCAGGTCAAATTATTAATGCATAGTTGCTCTTCGGCACCACAGACTGCTGTGTTGAGTATTGCTGAACGGTGGGGATCCCAGATGAAGACCTCAGTCATCTGCATCACCTGCTCTTCCCTCTTTTTCTGGTAATTCTTTATGACACGGGGCTAGACACACAAAGCTTGCTTAAAAAAGATAAAGTAATTCAGTTGAGAGTGGTGGTGAGGTCCATCCATCCATGCATCCAGGGGGGAATCTAGCTATTGAGAAGATCAGGGTCAGGTTTAACTGGGGCTTGACTTTCTTTTGCTTTTGAAGAAAGATTGGCATTGGGGATAAAATACTCGAGGCCATAGCCCATCCATCCATCCATCCATCCATCCATCCATCCATCCATACATCCATACATCCATCCTTCCTTTTGTCCTGGTTAGGTTTGCAGGGTAATGGAGCCTAATCCTGAGGTAGAACACTAGGGTTCACCTTTGGTGTAATACCAGTCCCCCTACAGGGTGCATCTACTACAGTAAATGAGTTAGTGTGACTGCATGTCTTTGCCCTGTGTGAGGAAGCCAACATAACGCAGGAAGAACATGCAAGCTTAACACGCACAGAGCAGAGATTGGACATGCACTCCTAAGCCTAGAGGTGTGAGGCCACACGCTGGGCCGCCCGTACATCAGCGTACATCGAACAAACACCAGCACAAAGACATGGTGGCCCCATTACAACATCATCGCCATCATTGACAGCATTCAAGTCTCCCGCTTCCTGAGCTGGGGAGCTGAATCCTGGGGCCAGTTCCACAAAGCAGGGTTTCTTGCTTAGCTGGATAACTTGTTGGGTTTAAGGTAGTCTGGGGTAAA
>JABFDZ020000047.1:14228644-14242396 GCA_019775955.2 Pollimyrus isidori
TTTTTTGGTGCCCCCCCCAAGCACTTGGTGCCCTACGCGCAGTGCGTGATGTGCGTGTGCGGAGCGCCGGCCCTGCATGTAGTTGATTGAAGTTAATTTGAATAGAATTTCCGTATGTATGTGTGTGTTTATGTGTGTCTATATATAATCCTTCTAAACTGAGGGCAATAAACTGGTCATTTTTGTACAGTTTACTACGCATTATTTAGAGATCCATCAAACTTCAGAGTAGAAGTGAGGGTGAAAAGCCCTACAGTTGACATATTCAAAACCTGAAATGTAATTTGAGTGGCGGGCCAGACTCATTGTAAACTCAAATACAAGAGTCAAGCATGTTTCTGCAATCGCTTGCAGTGAAATTTAGTGCATACTTTATTCCATTAAACTCTGTCATTACTCAGAAACAGTCCTACAATAAGCATACTTTTCCTCACATAATTCATAACATAAAAGTAGAACACACAGTGCAATACGACCAGACCTGTGACATTACTGAGGATCTAGGAATTCTGTACTTCACACAAAAATATGCTGAACATCATATTTAACAATTCACTCCAAAAGCAGACAGTGAATGTGACTGTATGCGACAAAGTATTATGTTTTAAGTGAACTGTGTACAGCAGTCCCTAAAATGGTAGAGGGCCCCTGATCAGCTGGAGGTCCAACTGTTTGGAGTTAGAGACAGAGCTCTAGTTGAAATCAGCACAGGCCCTTTTATGCCAAGAGGACCTCAACTTCGACACAGATATATGGTGATAGAGCAGCTCTAAGCTGCTCCTGGCCCCACCAGTTATAGAGACCTTTAACCCCAAAGGGACTCTAAGCTTTTAGTCACAGTGAACTCCGGTCTCCAAGGCAACGCAAACGAGTTTCAGTCACAAGAGTCAGAAAGGGGAAACTGGTATTTTTCTGGGAATGACAGGTGCAGGAGTTTTCACACGGCCTTGATTTACAGGAGAGTTCTACGGCTTACACATAAACACCCAGCCAGTATGGCGGCCCATCACCGGCAAACACACATCACAACACATATTTGTTCTACATGTTGCCGCTTTCGCAGGTTACAGCCAGTAATTTGGCAGTAACATGATGTCCAACACCAGCTAAATATCATTTTTAAATTATAACTAACTTATAAAGGAAGTCAACCAATCAAACTGAGTTCTCTATAACAGATTGCTGGTCCTATATTTAACAACGGGCATAAATTCTCTTTGGGGCCTCATAACTGATATGTTTCTCAGTTTTCCAGGGACCTCTGGCCTCACTGTGGGATATTAATAAGGCCAGGTGGTGTCATATTTATTGCCACTAACAAAGTGCATGCTGGGTAATACTTGAAACACTTTAACTGCTAGTAAAGACAGTGGCAGGTTGATGGAAAATATGATTTTTCATCTAGAGGAAACGTTCTGTGCCTTCTGTGTATAAGGCCGAAAGCCTCGCTGCTATCCCTAACACTCCAAGGTGCTTTATTACCATGAACAGTGCTCACAATTATTGCCAAAGGAATGTACATATGATTTACATACAATTTACATATATTTCATCTAACCTGTTCTAGACTCTCCTTCTCTCTACCTCTCCATGCTGCCAGTCGGACAGCAAGGTGCATGACCCGTGACGAGCGGAGGTGTCAGGTGTTTCAAACAGAGTTGCCCCATAACGGCGGTGAAGGCATCTCCAGGGACATCTTGGTAGAGTCCAGACACGGTCTCTGCTGCTGATGTCGACCCAGATTACAAAATATATCCGTCTAAAATAGTTCTCAGCTCTGACAGTAGGTACTTGCTGGATCTGACATCTGCTAAGAAAGACGGCAACTGGTTGGCCGAGCCGAGCATAAACACCGAAACCAGTTTAAAAACTCTACGGTGGGATCAATCTAGACAGTTTGAAAATAGGTGGCAGTACTATTCGATTATTAAATCAAGTAGGCAAAGTAATATAAACAATAAAAAGAAGATACGATGACATAACTATTCAGTAATGCTAATATGCACCATGGGCTATTTCGCCGCCCTGATTGGCTGCTGCCATGTACACCTCACTTCTGGGAGGGGCCAGGTCTCAGATGGCAGTGTCCCAGAAGACAGTGGTGTGAGCTGAGTATGGGGGTGGGCTGCATGTCTTGGCCCCGGCGCTCTTCTTCCAGCTGGGCAGCACTGGCAGACTCTCCTGCTTGCTGAGGCTCTTGTCGGGCCGCTGTCGAGCGCGGATCTCCCTGCACAGGACGCGCTTCCTCTCTATGGTCTCCAGCATGGTGCTGTCCCTGCACACCCATGGTATTGGCGGCACCTGCGGAGGATACACGGCATTGAAATCCCCCACGGGGCCCAAGGCAGAGCTGGACCGGTGTCCCGGAGTCTGAATTATGGAGCGGGGAATGCAGAGCTTAGCGAACCAACGGCTATTGCCTTCATTGCCTTCGGACGGCCGTGGCCTCTCGGTAAATAATATGAGCTGGTACAGTAGTGAGGAAGACATGCTTCAGGGAAACACAGCGACCCACGAGTCTCACGGAACAGTAACACAGGACACGGAGATGGTCCCCAGCACGCTGCACAGTGTATGTATGACTGTTCGGGGGACCTCTGATCTGGTATAGCAATGTGTTTTAGACTATAAAGTCTCAGGAGATTTTGGCACTGTGTGCCATGCTGCTCTCACTGTGCATGTGCAGGGCCTGTATATCTAAGGATACCATCTACCAGTCAATGGCAGCATTATACACCTTTTAGCATCATCATGATTTGATCAGGGATTTCTCTTGACTGCATGAGCTGTGACTCAGGCTATTCTGCTTCCAAGGCCACAAGCTGTGAAACCGCAGCCCTTCGGTCAGGTTTTATTTTTATTGTATAAAGTTTTGCGGAGAAGTAGGAGTAAAGTGCTGAATGGAAGAAGATGGGGTGGAATGAGGTTCTACGTGGTTGCAAGGAAATTTCATCCCGCGTTGCAGCAGACGGTGAGAACGATGGGCGTCATTCTGTGGGCTCACAGTTGCATTGACCCGGGGAAAACTCTGGGGAAGCACCTGGCTCCCCGAACTGGGGAAGGACTGGGATTATTATTTGCATTAAAGAGAGTTTGCTGGTCGTCTGCTGTGGGACACTGGTGACAAATGCCGGCAAAGACACAGGGAGGAGCCTGGACACTGAGGACCGACACACGGGCTCACAGGGGTGGGAGGCCAACTGGTGAGACGGCGTATAGAGGAGACAGAGGTACCTGGCTTTGTGGGTCGGGGGTCTGCCGTTGGGGTGTCCCTGTGGGGGGTGATACGCCTGGTGTGGAGGCCGAGCGGCCCAGCCTAGAAATGACCTTGGTTTCTGTAGAGAGAAAGCCCAGGTTGGCCCAGGACATCCTGTCTGTGTTCTCTCCATAGTCAGGGTGGCGTAGTCAATCTAACCCCCATATTAGGTTCGCAGAACAGCCAGTGTGTCAACACTCCCCATTGCAGCACCTCGAAACGATCACCTAACACAGTGTTTCTCAACCCAGTCCTCAGGGATCCCCAGATAGTCCACGTTTTGGAGGGAGCGAATCTGGCAGAGAGCTGGGAGGGAGCAAAAACATGGTCTGTATGCGGGTCCCTAAGGACCTGGCTGAGAAATCCTGGCCTAGTGCATATAAACTGGTAAGAACACAGAACATATTAAATATATGATGCAGTGTAACAGATGTAGCCCAGTATATTCCAATAAATATTTTGGAAGCAAAGTGTATTGTGCAAAAGCGCATTGCCATAACTAGACACACACTTCTGCACAATGCAGTCATATAGTGCGGTTTAGAGGTTGTAATAATTTGCATTTATCCATTAATTGTTCCTGAAATGTGATCTAATCTTCATTTAAGGTCTAATAAGAGATAACAGATTAGTTGTGTCAATCAATTCAGGTAGGCACATGCTTACCCAATATTTTATATAACAAAGCAACATTTAAATTAATTATTCAGTCAACCAATATCTTTCCTACATTGCTAATAACACGTAGTTAAACTTGTAGTAAACTTGCAGTCTAGATAATCTGGCCAATGAGGGAGTCTCCTCCATCAGATTGCATCGCTTAATCCCTCCCCCTCGCCATCCCTCACTATCCCCGTATTCTACCGATAACTCTACGCATCATCAACACGATGTCACATCTCATTGGCAAGAAGATAGACACTGTGTTTTTATGCCTTGTGTCTTGTTTTGAAATACTACCTATCCACAAATCTGGTTTGTGCAACACCCCTGATAGATACGCAAACAGTCCGTATAAACAAAAATCACACGATATACTCGGTCGTATTTATTTTGTTGAAATATCCATGGTCCGAAACAGAGTCAGGTGCGGAGGTGGTTTTTGAGGCGCCTGTATAAAAGCCTTCGAAGGCTGGTCATGAAACAAACGCAGCCTTTCACAGCTGAAAGCCGGTGATGTGATTCATGATTAGAGTGAAAGGCTTTCAGGGGGTCTCAGAAGAAGATGTGCCGAGATTCATTAGGCAGGATTGGGCTACAAAAGCTTTTGAGAAGATTGGGCCTCTGTCAATTAGCCAAATACTATACAAATTTATTATTTTAGCTCTGCCTCCTAGGAGTGTGAATCCTGCAACTATTACTGCAAGAGCACAATCCCAATTTTAGAAATTGTGCCAAAGCACCCTGGGGTAACAGATATAGACACATTTATAGGAATCTCCTATTATTGCTTAGTGTCTTACACTATATAACGCTGAGCTAGAGTGGTGATCATGGGCGATATGGTGAGTTAAACCCACGTTCTTCAAAAAGCTTTGCTGTCTGCCTCAGGTTTCAAAAGACTACCCAGATGTTCCCCAATATAACTGGAACAAAATTCTGTGGTAGATGAGACAAGAGTCGAGTTTATTGCAAAATGTACTGGGTTATGTTTGGTAGAGGAATCCCGACTGTGACGATGAGAAGGCTGGTTTAGGTCCTGCTTTAGCGCCTTGTTGACTCGACAGCTTGCGGCCGTTGCGGAATCAACATGCCTTCATCTTAACCCCGCTAATATACTGTACCATGGCCTGAATAAACTGTGCATGCGGAACATTCCAAAGTACCAGTACATTGAAACACTTCTGTAAAGAGGAATAGACCAAACCAGCCACTAACCACTGTGTCGGCTTGATCTGGGGCAGAGGTAGGCAACCGTAATCCTGGAGTGCCAGTATCTAGCGGGTTTTCTATCCTGCCTGGTCTCCGATGAACCACATCTGATCTCAGGCAGAAAATAACTCTTCGGGTATTATGGGAAACCTGCTGTACACCGGCACTCCAGGATCAGAGCTTCTGTGCTCGGCTAAATAGTTCAGTTCTTCTTGTCCATTGACTGTTTCGTTTCCTTGATTGAAAGACAAATCCAGGTATTTTACATTAACATCAGTTTCATGTGCATGATTATTGGACACTGACCAGTCAGCACACAGCGAGATCTCAGTGCTCGAGTGAAATCCAGGTCGTATTAATTGAAACAGTATTTTGCGAATCCTATCCTAGCTGAAAGTGTACTCACTGATGTGGATTATCTGGTCAACCTAGTTTGGTCAGCAAGTACAGGAACTGCTTGATTGAGGTTATTACTACCAGTTGTAAATGATCAGGTTTCAAATGCTTTTTCCAGATTATACAATGATTTTTTTTAACAAACTATTCAGTAAAAATGCCAATGGTTGTGTGATGTTAGTTTAAATTGAAATTCAGATAATTCCAAAGAGTTTGCACACTTTTACTACAGCTGTAGTTTATGGATCAGTTGCAGTATTGAGGGATCTATATAAATATCATGATATAATCTATATGATACAATCTGTCATATAATCAATTCTAGGAAGAATCTAGAGTCGAATCAAGAACAATTTTTTTTTAACCTGGTCCTGGGACACCCCCCAGATAGTCCAGATCTTTGCTCCTTCACAGCTCCCTGCCAGACACATTGTAGTTGGGAGGGAGCAAAAATGTGGACTGGCTGGGGGGGGTCCCAGAGGACCGGGTTCAGAAACATTGATGTAGAAGACAGTTTCCATAATGCTGCATCAGAATAGCCACATTACAGTAGAAAACTTTAGTGCTGTTCTCACCTGAGCTGCTGCTCCCTAGCATGTGGGTGGGACTGACAGAGGTCTGCCCTAGTCGAGAGGGCGTAGCAGGGGCTGCTTGTTCAGGCACCCCATCCCATTCATGGGTTCTAGAGTTGTCCATACTTCCTCCATTATGACTGGCCCTCTCCTTGCTGTCTGGCCTGGACAAACCCCCTAGGCTATGACAGCTCTTGTCCTTGCTGTCATGTTTAGAGTCTGTGCCATGACAGCTGCTATCTTTGCTGTCATTTATGGAGTCAGTGCCAAGGCTGCTCTTGTCCTTGCTGTCACAGCTGGGTAAGGCCTCCATACTGTGGCTGTTCCGGTCCCTGCTGTCCCGCCTGATGTCAGTGCTGTGGCTGGTCCTGTCTTTGCCGTCCCGTTGGGCTTTAGTGCCGTGGCTGATCTTGTCCTTGCTGTCCCATCTGGCATCAGTGCCATGCCCGATCTTATCTTTGCTGTCCTTGCTGTCCCGCCGGGCTTCAGTGCCATGGCTGATGATGTCCTTGCTCTCCCGCCTGGCATCAGTGCCGTGGCTGATCTTGTCCTTGCTGTCCCGCCTGGCATCAGTGTTGTGGCTGATCTTGTCCTTGCTGTCCCGCCTAGCGTCAGTCCCGTGGCTGATCTTGTCCTTGCTGTCCCGCCTGGCATTAGTGCTGTGGCTGATCTTGTCCTTGCTATCCCGCCTAGCGTCAGTCCCGTGGCTGATCTTGTCTTTGCTGTCCCGCCTGGCATCAGTGCCGTGGCTGATCTTGTCTTTGCTGTCCCACCTGGCATCAGTGCCATGGCTGATCTTGTCCTTAGTGTCATGTCTTTGAAGAGGTTCTGTGCTGTGGCATCTAACCTTGACTTCAACTGTGGAGAAAAATACATAATAGCACTGCTTGATGACACAAAGAATATTTTGGCACAATTAATGTCTCTTTATTGTTTGTTCATTTAAAAATGCGAGAGTGTAAAAATATGATTATATCCTCAGATGATCCTCAGTGTACGAATCCAGCAGGGTCTTCTGTGTGAGGATGTGATAGGAATGTTGGTGTGAAGATCTGTTTGAATCATCTGTGTGAAAATCGGACTTTCATTATTGAATCCCATTGGGATGCCATAATCTGTATAGATCTTCAGGATTACAGTGTAACTGGATCATCAATAAGTATGATAGGATCTTCAGGTAGTTTTATTCTCATCATAATGAGAATAGTAAAGGATCCTCATGAAAAGAATATGAACGGATCCCAGTGGTGGGCAGGTTTCTGCTAATCAGCTAACCACTGTGAAGCTAACTTTTTCTTTAGCGGATTAGTGTTTCCACTACTTGAAAACCATTAGCAAACCAATTAGCTTTTGGTAAATTGTAGTTTCACTGACTGTAAATCTGCTAACTTTTTTCTTTGCAGGTAAAGTAAACAAAGTTTGTCCTTTGTTATGAGCAGTCAGAAACGTGTTCCAGTCTTTTGTGATTGTGTCTGCAACAGTCCATTTGGCATGTTCTTGGTTTTATGTGCAAATGCAAGACATGATTGGTCCATAAACTGTTGTATTTAAGGTAGTCTGGGCTATATGTACATGATCGAAGATAACATTCATTTAAACTGTGGTACCTTGAACTATGTGGAGAATTGGAGTGTGTATCATGAAGCTGGATATCTTGTTTTGTAACATAACTTGTGGAATTTCAGGTACTCTAGTTTAAATGGACATCATCTTCGTTCACTTACATTTAGCACAGACTACCTTAAATCCAATGAGTTATCCGGCTAAGCAAGAAATCCTGCTTCATGATATAGCGCTATAGACCAATAAAGAGCTGAGACCCACTTTCTTGGTTTTGGGTAAACAGCGACATGTTTGTTGTGCCCAAGAGGCTTCAGTGAGGGCAAAATGTCAGTCATGTCATGGAATAGATCTACTCTGACAAAAACGCTTATACCTGGCAAATGGAATATCACTGACTCTACAGAATCTAACAATCCCCCAATTGGGTAAACCGAAGTATTTCCAAATAATAACCTCAGCCCTGTGGAACTAAAATGGTAAACAGGTTAGAATTTCAGCTCTCTCGCTATGTTTTTAAGGGCTTTACAACCAAACTTAGGCTAAATTCATATAATAAAACTTAGCAATTAGCGGTAATAGTTAGTTTCCACTCTTTTTTTTGCGGTTTATTGGTCTAGTGTTATGAAAATAAACCTTGAAGTTAGAGGATTAGCAGTTATCAAAGCTTACTTTTGGCCCACTGTTCCCACCACTGCTGGATCCCAAGCTTGAGAATCTGACATCATCCTTGGTGTCAGAATATGATCAATGTGAGAATGTGATCATGTCTTCTGTGAATTTGAACGGATTCTCATTGTTGGGTTAGATGAGAGCATCAGTGTGACAATGTGACTGGATCATCATTTTAACAGCATAATTTAATCCTTGATTTGTTTTACTTGATCCTCATAATCCAATCTAATCTTAATCATAAGAAACAAAATACAAAGCAAAATACAAAACTTTTGACCTTTTTAGTTTTTTGATTGCAGTTGCAGGCTTTTATAAATTTGAGTTGTCCCAATAAAATGGTCCCTACAACATCAAAATGAAAGTTCCCCACAATATAATATGCACACAACACACACACACACACGCACACACAACACACACACGCACACACGCGCGCGCACACACACACACACACACACACACACACACACACACACACACACACAGAGGTCTGTAATTATATCTTTGTGTGGACTCTCCATTCATTTCTATAGGGAAGACTCTAATCTCAACATGACAACCATAACCTCTACCCAGTCCTAAAATTAACCATAAATAACCAAACAAAATACGAGAATTTTGGCGTTTTTAGTTTTTACGATTCAATTCACAGATATTTGTGGGGACCTGAAAAATGGTTGGCACAATGTCAAAAAAAGTTCTTATTAACTCTCTGGGGGACATCCTGTAAGACTCTCAACGAGTCATAAGAGAGCGGATCGTGATTGCGGAGACCTGACGGGCTGCTCAGTAATCCTTACAGGAGAAATCATGTGGGAGTCCAATGCCAATATCACATAATTCAGCGTGAAAAGAAGACGCTCTTGAATTAACATGGCTTTTTTAATCTATTGGCCTGCTCACAAAACACCCACTGTCTTATAAAACGGCGTTATGAAAGACTTCTTTAGTGAATCCGCAATCTCCCGCAGCCAGGTAGTTAGAGAAGGTCTGCTTTTTGACTGGCCTGCCTACTCACCACGAGTCATGCTGCCATTCTGTTGCTCTGGCTGTCAAAACACGCTTTACATCTGCCCTGCTGTCCCAGAGACGGTGACAGGCGCACGAAAGGGTTCATGTACAAAGAGGAGACGAGGGACCTAACCTCCTCCACTATTTATTACTATTTTGTTCATTCATTCCATCCCGGTCAGGCAATAGTCACTGGACTAGGCATTAGAAACTGCATAAATTCAGAGTGCATTTCACCTAAAGCTCACTGACGCCTTAAAACTCCACCCAGGCACCCGCACAACGGCAGCGGCAATGCCTCACAGGGGCTGAATCAGGCTGCGTTTAGCATCTTCAGCATTGCGACCTCTGTATATTTTTAAGGCTTTAGTTTTAGGTGCATATTTATTTTATTGACTGTACTTTAGCATGTTTGCCTGCAGAGCCAAATCTGTCTGTCTGCATCTTCGGTACCAAGTAAACGAAGCACGTTTATGCTTTTGGAAAATAAGCCTCGATGCTTGGTCCCATGGCGATAAATATAAGGGTTTGCATAAAAAAAAAATCATGCGTGATCCCAGCATGCACTCGCACAAACACTTGGTGTAAAGGAGGCTACTGATTTACTCAATATTCTATACTAAGAGGCAAGAATTAGTATAGATGAGTATTGCAGCATTCGCTATAATACAGGGCTCTCAGGTTTTATCAAAAGTTTGAGTGATATTGCATCTGTTAGGGGTACAGCCTGTGTCTCACGCTCAATGTATGATACTTGAGAGCCCTGCCTACTGCATTCATCTTGCTCAGATATTGCTCTGCCACTTCCATCTGGTCTGTGCTCCAAATCCGTGCGCATCCATGTAATAACGTGCTTGCAGCGAGATCACATACAACAAATGTTATTTTCTGATTGCCTGGTAGGTGGCCATTAACTCTGTCTAACTCGATCGGGACGGCTATCAACTTGGCGGACAACTCCACGGTGTTTGCCTGTGCCTAGTCCATTAATTCTACATAACAAGGCACCTTGGTGGGTATTATCCCTGAGCCCTCAGCATGAGAAACACATGGTTTGGCATGTGAGTGTGTGAACTGGTTGAAATGCGTGTGTCTCACTGCAATCAACACATGAGACTTGAGAGCCCTGAGACTTGAGAGCTTTTAGCACTAGATTTTAGCACTAGCTCTTAGCACCAGCTTTTAGCATTACATTTTAGCACTAGCTTTTAGCACCAGCTTTTAGCACTGGCTTTTAGCACTAGATTTTAGCACTAGCTTTTAGCACCAGCTTTTAGCACTAGCTTTTAGCACCAGCTTTTAGCACTAGCTTTTAGCACTAGATTTTAGCACTAGCTTTTAGCACCAGCTTTTAGCACTAAATTTTAGCACTAGCTTTTAGCACCAGCTTTTAGCACTAGCTTTTAGCTGAACTAACTAGCTGAACTAATGGTGTATCCTTACCATCTGTTGGCTCCTTGGACTTGCGGCTGCTGGAGGACTTTTTCAGCATGTTCCTCCCAGTGGTGAACAGGTTGGTCAGCTCATCTAGCGGACTGGTGGGCGTGCGAGCGCGGCACACGTTCTGCACGGAGCCGTGAGAGCCGGAGCTGGACAGGCGAGACCCCTCCTGGGATGCCGCCTTCCCACCAGTGGCCACAGCAGAGGCGCTGCGGGGAAGCCCCCCCCCGGTCAGCGCCTCGTAAGGGGGCGGCCGCTTCAGGCTAAGCGGCGTGAGGGAGCGACCCATGCTGACCGGGGAGGGGCAGGCCGAGTGGCTGCGAGGGTAGCCATGGGCGGAGGACTTGTAGAGGGTGGAGGGCAAGGGGGGCGCGGAGGAGCGGCCGGAGGCCGTGATGGTGTGCGTGGCGGGGAGCTCCCTCTCCGAGGTGCCTGGGGACTTGCTGTAGGATGCGTTCTCCAGCATGGGCAGCTTGGCGACCTCCAGGGGTGTCAGGGGCGACTCGTCTGAGTTGGGGGAGCACTGGGCTGGGGCAGGCGGGAATACGAGCAGCGGGGGGCGGTGGCTGAGTAGGTTGGGGAAGGGGGCAGGGATGCGTGTCGGCTCTGTTTCCGGGACAGAGAGGCCCGAGCACTGGGGCGACGTGCTTAGGTGCTCACCCCGGGAGTCCTGACCCAGGTCATCGGAAGCCGAGTACTTCATCTCCTCGTAGACGGCCTCGCCCTCGTCCTCCTCGTCCCGATGGAAGTCCCTCAGGATGTTGCCGACCATCTCGATGTAGACGGGCTCGTCCTCGTCCGAATCCCGCGTCGGGCTGTGGGTCTGTGAGCAAGACTGTCCAGCTCTGGAAGCCTTGCTGGTGCTGTGGTTCCTGATGAACGACTCATCGAACGACGTGCTCAGCTGGGTGCTGGGGTTCCTCTTGGGCTTGGGGGGTGGGACCCTCCTGAAGTCTTCACTGCAGGGCCTCGAGGCTGTGTGATGAAGACATGGGCCGTGTCATTCTTAATGGTGTCAAAAGCGCCCTTTCCTCTACAGCACTGTTTCCTGATCTGGTCCTCAGGGGCTAACAGACAGTCCCCATTATTTTCTGTTAAAAATGTGGAGTATCTGGCAGGGAGCTGGGAGGCAGCACAAATGGGGGCCGTCTCTGGGTCCCCAAGGACCAGGTTCTAGAGTGATTGTCCCTCAACGTCGCTCACAACATGTTCAAATGTATAGAGACTTTAATGTCCCGAGCATCGATCACGTCTTTTATGAGAAACTTTAGACTGCTGGAGATCTAAAAAGAAGTATTGTAGTTGAACCATTGAATCACAAGGAGGCCCTAGATCAGTACTATAGAGATAACCTTTAAAGTATCTTTTCTTTGCTCAGGGAGGTGTCTTTGTTGGGGGAAGGGCGAGGACAATGACCTTGTCCCCCGAGCAGCCAAGCAGGATTCCAGCGAACACGCCTGGCTACATGGTCCTGGGCTCGGCTGATATGTGTGAAGGGCGAACATGAAGGTGCCCGGGAAGCCTTGATAAACGCAGGGCTGCACAGGAAACCCTGTTAGCGCTGACAGTGGGGGAGGGGTGCTGGGGAGCGGAGGGCCCGGGGGCTCTGAGTCACGTGACACAAGCCTCGCATCTTGAGCTGTTTCAGCTCTGCTGAGCACACCCCCCCACCCCCCCCTCCTCAATGCCCACCTGCTCCATAGATGCACAATCTGGGTCAGTCGCTGCGCATGAATGGATTTCGGGCTGCCTGATAACCACTGCTCACGCGTTCGCCCTCGGTCGGCAGCCCCGCCCACCACTGAGTAGTGAGGGATGTGATTGGTTGTACTGCGGCAAGCCTCTGTGCGTATGGGGGAAGGGGGGGGGGGCTGTTTTTGTGTTGGTTGCTGTGCCTCCCTGGAAGATGGAGGAGCCTCTGACTCTGGCTGCGAGACTTACGCGGGTCTCTCACCACGGCCCTCATAGACTAGGGATCTGGGCCTCCTTCGGACAATCTACCGCGCTGGAAAATGCGAGCTGCCTGACAGCTGTATTCAAATGGGCCTGTGGTGGGGGCAGTCCTGCCCCCAGGGGGGGGCACACTTTCCATTTGAGGAAGCAGCCAATGACTTCATCCTACTGAATGCTCTAAAAATAGACGCCAGCAGCAAATCCCGAATACACATGGCTGCAGTGAGCAGCCAGCAGAGGGGATGAGGAGAGGGGGGTGATGCCAGAGACACATGGGTAATCATCGGAAGCTCCCGAGGCGCTGGCTGCCTGTCCTTCTCACTGGAAGAGCAGCAGCCATGTTCCTCGCGAGAACCAAAGGGAGCGGACACGGGCCCCACAGCCAGACGCCGCGCGTAAACTCACCCTCGTGTTTCTCCTGCTCTTTCCCCGCTTTGCCCAAGGACGGGCCCACGTTGACCGTCTCCGAGGAAATGCTGAGCTTGGTGTTCGGGTCCCTTTTGGGCTTGGGGGGCGGCTGCTTGCGGGAGCCTGGGCTGCCGTCCTCGTCGCTGCCCCCGACCGAGTGCAGGGACTGGGAGCGTACGGAGAAGCCTGCCCCTCGGGCCAGGCCCAGGCGGTCCTGGGGTGCCGGCATAGTCATGAAGCCCATGTGGAAGTGCTTGCCGGCGTACCTGACTTCTGAAACCAGTGCCCTGGTCCTTGGGAAGGAAGGAGGACACATTACTTAGGAGGATGGAGAGAATGTGACGCTCCCTGCGTAATGAGCAAACGGGTGGGCGGGACAAAGGACCGACAACGCAAGAGAGAAAGGCGGTGGAGGGGACACCATACCCACAATGCAATGAGGCAGGGGAGTAGGAAGGACATGATACCAATAATATGACAGGACAGGGTGGTGGAAAGGATACCATATCCACAATGCAACGGGGCAGGGGGATGGAGGGGACACCATACCCACAATGCAATGAGGCAGGGGAGTAGGAAGGACATGATACCAATAATATGACAGGACAG
>JABFDZ020000047.1:14549624-14554624 GCA_019775955.2 Pollimyrus isidori
CTACCCCGCTATGGGGTTGGTTGTCACATCTGCACAAGGTGTCTTTGACAGTCCATATCTTTTGAAAAGAATGGATTTTACCAGAGCAAAGACTATCCATTTGTACCCGACACATTCACCATTAATTGTGTACAGAAAGGGAATTCTTATCATACAATGTTTTGGAAGAAATTAAATTTAAGTAAAAAGTGTGACAACCATCCCGCTCTCCCCTACTCAGCGTGATTCTGTGTACACTGTAAACAAAATAATAAGTTAAGGCAGCCTAAGATTTCAATGCAACTTACTGCACTAGATTGTTGAGTTTTGAGGGCAACTCAAAATTTTAAAGAAGACCACGTATTGTTGTGACAACTAATTGTGTTTTATTCAGGTAATCTATGTTTCATATCTATAAAACCATCAAATGTTTAGTTGTACATACTAAGAATTGCTGACAACAAATGCTGTGCCTACTTATTCTTTTTTGTTGTCTTTCAAATTTGAGTTA
This sequence comes from Pollimyrus isidori, assembly GCA_019775955.2. NCBI lineage: Eukaryota > Metazoa > Chordata > Actinopteri > Osteoglossiformes > Mormyridae > Pollimyrus > Pollimyrus isidori. Next base: position 14,550,115 of record JABFDZ020000047.1, read on the forward strand.
AACAAGCTAAGAACTCAACACCGCAAAATATGTGCTAATTAATTTTTTAATAAGAAAATAACAAAATAGTCTACCTAGGAAGCATAGTCAACAGCGATGGCGGCAAGGATGAAGCCGTTAGGAGCCGGATCGACAAAGCAAGGCTTGCATTCAACACCCTGAGATGTATCTGGAACTTCTCAGCGCAACAAGATCTACATCTGCAGCACCAACATGAAAGCAGTGCTCCTGTATGGGTCGGAGATGTGGTGGGTAACCTACACCACTACCAACGAGATACAGATTTTCATCAACAAGTGCTTGTGACACATCTCCAGCAACATCAGATGGCCTGAGAAGATCTGGAACACAGACCTGTGGACGAGAACCAGCCAGATCCCAGTCGGTCTAGATATCGAGAAGAGAAAACGGGGCTGATTGGGCCACACACTCCGAAAACCGCTCGACAACGTCACAAGGCGAGCACTGGACTGGAACCCACGAGGGGAAAGGAGAGTGGGGAGACCCACACAGAGGTGGAGGAGATCTGTGGAGAGCGAAGTGAAGGGCGCCGGAATGAGGTGGACCTAGGGCCGTTTGAAGGAATTTGGGGGCCCCAAGCAAAATGGACATGGAGGCCCCCCCACACAGTTTGTCGCTACATTTTATTCATAACCAGTCATTGCCTTGGGGCCCCAGACCAGCTCGGGGCCCCAAGCAATTGCTTGGCTTGCCTGCCTGAAGAGATCGGCCCAGAACAGAGCCCGCTGGCGTGGTGTTGTGTCGTGGCCCTATGCTCCACCAGGAGTCTACAGGATTAAGAAGAAGACGTTGTGGAAAATGTTTATATAAAGACTGAGGCTTCTAGCCCACAAACCCTGACGGGGTGAGGTTACAGTGCTACCTCACCTCACATCTGTTTCCTCATTTCCTGCAACAAAGCACTTTGTTCTGTGGGTGTTGGTTTGATGCCGGGACCACGAGGTAGAGGCTGGGCTGGCCTTAATTGCCCTCGCCTGCCTCTCGTTTCAGTCGCTCCTCCACCTTGACACTGCTTCTGCTCTCTCCTTCTCCTGACGTTTGCCGGCAGTTTGCTTTGGCCGGGTGCCTAACCGCAGCGCGCCGGGAATGCAGATGCGTTCGAGAACATAAAATGCGCCGTAACCGTGCATCCGAACCTCCTGCAACATCACACCAGCGCCGGGTTTCTGCATGAGAACGCGAACAGATGCCACGCTGTGGTACCCCAAGTAGCACGATGAGAATCAGCCGTACAAAAACCCCTGAGTCGCCTGCAGGGGATGGGAGCCGCTTTACTCTCTCGCCTACAGTTTTCATTTCTGCTTGTCCACAGCTGTCTCTGCTGAGTCTATTCAAGCTTGTAATCTCACTCACCCTCTCTAGGAAAAGTGACTTGTTTCCCAGCGGTACAGCTTTGTTCTATAGCTGATTCAATCAATCTCTCTGCCGACTTTGCTGCAGTCATCATGTGCGTGCAGTGAATTCGCTCTAAGAAGAGTTTACGGAATGTGATGTGATGAACAAGGTTTAAATGTCTTTAAAGTTCAACTTTATAACTATACAAATATAAAGTGACTAATGCCTTCACGGACTTAGCCTAGCACATTCATAAGTTGGTGAAATTACGTCAATGAGTGGCGTTTATCAGGTCTGTTTGGTTTATACCAGGGGGGCCCAATTCCATCCTCGAGGACCGCAATCCAACAAAATTTGTAGATTTTAACTGTTAAACCTGGGAATCGACCAAGTAAGATGTGTCTGAGCCGGGAAATCTGTAAACTGTGTTGGATTCTGACCCTTCTGTACTGAGACTGGGCAACTATAATTTGACACTCCTCAAAAGGTGATAACCTCAAATATGAAATTCAGCACTAAACTCTGGGCACCGTGAGAAACCCCCCAAGAAAAACTCACGAGCAGAGCTTCATCACGTTTATACTGATGATAGATTATCATGATGACGTCACTTCCTGTTGCAGTTGACAATCGTCCTGTTAACTCTTATCGGACTCACCTTGTTAAAAGGTGAGCAACAGCTAAGGTTAACTATAATATGCCATAACTATCCAAATATGGCACTTCAAAATGAATTCCGACTGATTTGGAACTTTAAACTTTATCATTTTATTGAGTGAAAAAAAGTTTGTCAGTAGAGCAACCAGAATGAGGTGTTACTACAGGGCTTACGGCTCGCCGTTAAAAATCACACAAGCTGAGGAAATACAGAAAAAACAAAATTCAAAATTGGTCAAAAGGAATAAGCGAAGGGTTTTCAAGAATCCAGAGAGAACCAGGGAACCCATTCAGGTGCTATTCGGGGTCTGTCTCCCAGCCAGCTTGGGGTCATCTAATGATCCTCCAGAAGATACCACCTCTGATTCTGGACAGGAAGCTCTGATCTGACCTTCCAGTTGTGCTGCCTTCACATCCTTCAGCAAGATGGCTGGATGGATTTTATGTTTTATGTAATACGGAGCAAGTGATTATCACCGGAATTCTACAGAGTCATTTATAACTCAGAATATAAAACCTGGTTAAACCTGATTGCATTTTATTAAAGAATCGCGTTCGTGCAGAATCTCACTTTGTGCGCGTGCCTGTGTTCATGAATCAGCTGCTTTGTGTTTAAAAAGAAACATTATCGCTGGATTCATGGGATATGTCGGTGCCACAGAATTAATGAGGTAGCATCATGGACACTGTGAAATTGAAAAACAAACGTCATAGTTCTGGTAATATGTCATGTAGTGAGGCAGGAACAGCGAACCCTTCTGATGAGCGACGATTTCAATTACAGACACTGTCTTAAAAATCCAGTCAACATATTGCAGTTTTTGAAAGATACGCAACATGATCTTAACTACTGTGGTAACCCCCAGTCCTCACTGTGATAAACTTCGGCACAAAAACTTTCAAAGAAAAGTTCACACGTTTTTACATGTGGTAGATGGTGGTGATTACATCCACGTTCTGTTGTGGTAGGAGTCCCAGCGGCTGACAGAGCTCTTACTGCTCTTACTAAAACCCAGCGCTCACTCAACTGCTAGGTAACGTTTTATCTGAAGTATAAATATAAAAACATCAAAATATCATGTTCAGTGATCCAGTGTAATATGTTAAGGGATGAACAATGACCAGAAGTGGCAATTTCAGGTCTAGAAAATAAAAATCCAAGCCTTACAAAAATCCAAGATTTACTTTCAACTAACCAGTTGAACATAAAGATTCACAGTCACAGAGTACTCAACTGGTTGGTTGAAACAAAATCTTAGTCTGGATTTGTACTTTCTGGACCTGAAATTTCCACCTCTGGCAATGACTTTTTTATCCATTCATTTTCCCATCGCCTTTGAAGCGCAATCTCAGAGGTAAACTAAAGTGAGGGTTCCACCTAGTGTTCGTAATGTAAAACTACATCAATTTTGACCAAGCACAAAAATCCCCGAAAGGTTATTTTGAATGTAACTATTTGTAAATAATAATAATAATAATAATAATAATGTTTAATTTTGTTAATTGCTTTTAGGGTTTTAAAACTCCAGTAGCAGACGTCTAATGTATAATAAACACTTTAAACGAATGCTACATGAATGTGGGACATGTTGTCATGATTTAGTGTTATACAGTTTGTACAAGTACAGAACCCCGAAGACTAGGCGTTCAGTGTTGAGGCTAAATTTACCGCTGCAGCTCGCTCAGAACCATGGACAGCGCACGGGGTTGCACTGGCTTTTCCTAGTTTCAGCGGCGGACGTGCCTTTCCGTTTGAAAGCAGCGATCATTCTGTGTTGTGGCGCCGAGCCACAGGGCTTTATCGTGAGTTAATCTTGTAAAAAAAAATGTAGCTAACAGTATTTTCCGAATACTCTCGCCACGACAATATGCCTTCAAGTGCTTACATAATGATGTGTCAATTCAGTAAAGCAATAACGGAAATGACATGTACGTCTTTATCGTAGACATAGGATCGTGTTTACAGCAGATGGCGGCACACACTCTCTCCCATAGGGTATTAGCCTGAGTAACACATTTGTTCAGGCGTGATTGTGAGAGAGAGAATAAGCAGGTGATCTTTGCTGAACAGGAAGTTTGCTGTTTGCCCGGACCCTCGCGAGTTCCTGCGTAATATGGGCATGAATCCAAATCTCTCCAGTTCGCACCTCCGGCCGGCAGGTGGCACTGTACGGTTTAGACCGCCGCGTCAGTCGTTTGACGAGAAGAAGACGAAGGAGACGCAGAGATCAGGTGCGGCTTTTGGTTTGATGGTGGGACGCGATCCGTACTGCCTTGGAGTGGCTCTGATTTTTTTTTTTCTAGCTGATAAATTTAATATTTAGAGACGACAGTCACCAAAGATTCAAGGTAAGGAAAGTCTGTGTGTGGGGCACTGTGTTTAGTGCAGTCGTGTGAATGTGCGGGGTGTCATGGAGGTTCATAAAGACCCTGATAAACTCTCTCTCCGGGGCAAAGACGGCTTCACAAAAATCCCTTATAGCCAATCTTGAAAACT
>JABFDZ020000047.1:14557124-14559960 GCA_019775955.2 Pollimyrus isidori
ACGCTCTTTCTCTCTCTCACTCTGTCTGTCTCTCTCTGTATCTTTTTGCGTCACCTTTCCCCTAGCAGCAGTGTGACCCCGTCCCCTCAAGCCCCCCTCCGCATCTGCCCCCCCCTGGTCACGCCCGAGGACGGCCCCCGCCTCAGCAGTGCCCGCGGGCTGCTCTCCTTCATCCAGTCCGCCACGCGTCGCGCTTTCCAGCAGCTCCTGGATGCGCTGGACGAGAGCCGCCACCGCAGGTGACCGCTGCTCCAGTCCCGCCCCCCTCTGTCGCCCGCATGCCCTGCTTGCTGTGCGCCCCCTGCCGGGGCATCCGTGCTTGTGCCACCCCATTCACAGACGGCGTCGGCCTCCTTTGCATCGCTTTGTCTTGGTCGCTACTTGACGATCGAGGTGAAAATGGACGCAGGCGTTCTTTAAATGTGGCCCTGCTCTCTGTCTCTGATTGAAGCGGATGGGCCGTGGAACCGGAACCGGGCTGTGGAACCGGAACCGGGCCGTATAAGATCTGACAGTGTCATTTTGAGCCCGTCCTGCTCCTCATCGCCTCTTCGTCTGTGCTGCTCCCTAAGCATGTCCCCCCGGGCCTCCGTCCTGTGCTGACGCCAGTTTGGGTCACACGCCATCTTTCCCGTTCTGCTGTCCCCAGGACCGGCCTTTCCACCACTGACGCCGTCTCTGAAGGCACCCCCGATGACCTGGCCTTGGCCGACGCCACGTCGCTACGGCGACAGGTGAGCCCGCCTCCTGCTCTCCCGTGCTGATGGCGGCGGAGTGCAGTTACAGGAAACTTCCTCTAGAGGGAGCTCTGTGCACATTTCTTTTTCTTGTCCGGGCTGGGCGTATCGTAGAGCCCATTGCCGCCTCCACGATGGAAGGTCAGCTCGTGCTTTAACTGACGGCCGGTCGTGCAGATCCTCAAGCTGAACCGGAGACTCCAGCTTCTGGAGGAGGAGAACAAGGAGCGGGCGAAGCGGGAGATGGTCATCTACTCCATCACCGTGGCCTTCTGGCTCGTCAACGGCTGGGTGTGGTTCCGTCGTTAGTGACTCTGGCAAGGGGGTCGCTCTTCTTGATGAATGGGAGCTGAAATTCACACTCCTGGCTCAAAAACACAAGGGCACTTCTGTTCTTATTTGGGTACATTCTTGTAAATCTCTTCTTTTTTTTTTATTGTTTCGGATGTTCTGAATGTTTTTAGAAACGTTATTCGAGTTAAACTTTTCGGAGTTGTAAATATTATTTTCTGTACAGGAGATGTGGGTTCTGCTACTATTGTCTGTGTTTGACAGCATATTGGACAAATGCGGTATTTATGAAGAACTATCTTGTGTATGTAAATATAATGACATGAGTATGTGAATTTAAAGCTATGGACTTAGGGGGATTATGATTGCTTTAGAGACCTTGAAACTTAAGCTGTGTTCTTGCGCTGTTACGTGATTTATAATGAGTCTGTAATTAAAGTGTTTATTTGGATATCCACGTGTGATTAGCCCTCGTCTTCTCCTTGCTGTGCATTTGAGTGAATGTCACCTTCTCACAAACCTCTTCTCAGGTGAGAATGGTTTTGAGGAAAACAATCTAGCACGTAACTGTATGGGGTGGGGGAGTCACGTGTGCGGCGGGCTCCGGTGCTAATTAGGGGTGCGGGGTCGTCCTCGACGCGGGAGTTTTTCTTTTCGCAAGCTATTGCTGTTAAAGGAACTGAATGCAGAATTGAAAAAGACCGATGTGAATTTTCGACTTGACTGTCCGTTGTTTTAATGTGCTAATGCACAGTGTGTCGTTTAATATACATGATTTTCACCGTCGCGGTTGAAATGTGTCATACTAATACGTAAGGTGGAAGACCGCTTTGCTTATTGAACGCGCCAGTGTGGGATGCAAATATCCTGACAGGCTCCACTAGAGGGCGCCTATGATCCCTCTCTTTACTGGCCGTGCTGTTTTACAGATTAGTAAATGACTGGTTCTCATCTTGCACTCCTATTTAGAGGCCTTATCTGTTTTGTTTTATTTAATTTTGTATGCATTTTGTGCCCTGCCCTTAGCTGAACAAAATACATTTCTTGAGAGTTACCTGCCTCTCCCGGATCCAAAGACGCCATCTTGTAGGCTGACTTATACTTTAGCTTGTTCTGGATTTTTGTAATTTAACCTATAACTAACTATATGACGTTTATTTTAAATGAAGAATAAGCTTTTTTAATATATAAGATATTCCATAACAAATGATCTTCCTTGTCTCTGTGTGCCAAACCTGGTTAGCACACCTATCCCCCCAACTTTGATGCGTATTCTGAACTGGTACTTAAACACCCCGGCCGCCGTGATATCCTTGCGTGGATATGACACTAAACACAAACGCATATCTCGTCTGGGATGCTGAGATGTGGTTGCTATGCGACTGACGCAATAGGGCACCGCGATCATTAATTATTCATGAGGCCGTTACACACCTAGAAAACCCCTTTTCTACTGTAGTTGGGGGGTGGGTATAACACGGTTGACTTGGTGAGTGTTCGTCACGGATTTATCACTTTAAATCTGCGTAAGCGCGAACCACCGGCTGGTGTTACGTACCAGACCTTTAAAATTAGTAATCAGTTAAAATAGTTTTCTGTTGCCCTAATTATAGGTCGTGTTCCATAAACCCAATTTTTTGTTGTTGTACGTTTACAGGTTGGTATATATCAGAGACTGTGTGTGTACGAACCACACGGCCCGAGAATGTTCAAGGCGCCCTGAACCCAGCATATATGGCACTGGGCCGGGGAATTTTCACTTTTTATTGTGCTTTGCATTTGGGGATGGGGTGGGGGGTGGCGGGGAT
>JABFDZ020000047.1:14560060-14574089 GCA_019775955.2 Pollimyrus isidori
TTTTTTTTTTTTTTATTTTATTTTTTTTTTTTTTTATTTTTTTATTTTTATATAATACATTTATTATATTTTTTATTTTTTTCTATACTTTTTTTTTTATTTATTTTTGCTTTTGTGGTGGGGGGGGGGGGGGGGGGGGATATACCCGAGCTGGAGTTGGGGCGTGGGGGAGGGGTGACTAAGAGAATACAGGGGCTGCTGTGTCGCCCTTCTGGAAAGGGCTTTCCCTGCTGCAGATGACAGCACATATTATGTGCGACCGGCCCTCCATCGCCATTGGATTTTCCCTTTGAGAATGAAATAGACCTGTTTGCCAAACGCGTTCGCTGTTCTTTATTCGTCAGACATAATTTGTAATCGCCGGTGTTGTGTAACGCATTTTGGAAGCTCCTGAGCAGGAGAAGCACGGCTGTCACTCGTCGTGGTAGTAATACCGTGATATCAATTAAATAATTATAATATTCTTGTACCTGCCCTGCGATGAGATGGCCCCCCATCCAGGGTTGTTCCCTGCCCTGTGCCCATTGCTTCCGGGATAGGCTCCGGACCCCCCGCGACCCAGTAGGATAAGCGGTTTGGAAAATGGATGGATGGATTCTTGTACCCTTGATTGTATGGAACACCCCATTCATTAACTAACAATGCACCTTTTCGCGGTAGTGATGATGATAATAATAATTATTATTATTATATAATAATAATTATTATTATTATAAACGATGTGTTGTATACGACATATCAGTATCTACTTACGGACCTTCTATAGGAACTGCTGAGGGGGGAACATTAAAATTGTAATCAAAATGGTTCCGACAGAACCCAAAGCCCCCGGAAAATTGCTGCTATGAAATAATGCCCTTCAAGTAGCCTAATAACCCTCGGTTTCCCTTTTTATCAATCTTGATCTGTGTCGCGGTGCTGAACATTGTATTAAAACCGTCTGGCGTTATATAGACTAGCGTCCTGATTTCGCCTTCTGTCGTTAAGATTTTAAAGCAAGATGTTCACGTTAGGTATAACTTCATTACGTCACTTTGCTTTTCTGCATTTTCACTGCATTTTCTGGTGGCGGGCCTGGTGTTTCGAATAAATGCGATCTCTCCGGCTTTTTCCTCGCCTGTTTTATGTCAGCCTGGCTGGCTTTCGTGGATGCTATCTAACGAAAAGCTATCTGGGAAAAACCTCCCCGCTGCTTGTTCGTGAGCGGGGGGCTAAAAATAGCCGCGGAATCCCCGCATCAGCGGAGCCGGAGAACATGGCAAGGTCACGCCGCTCCGGAGACGAGCTCCTGTTCGCCCGTCTGTTATCTCTTACTGTCGAAATTAAAATCGACACTATTTTCTGCAGCAAAATAGCGGTGCTTCTTTGTAAACTTGGGGGTTGAGAAACTGACAACATTCTTTATACTTAAAATAGGCTACATACATTACACCGTTTATAAATTAAATATTTTTGGTTAACAGCCGTTCAATTCACCTACATATTTGCACTGAGATATAAAATAAGTATTGCGAAATAAGGAATATGTATAAGGCTTATAGAATAAAGACAAATGAAAACGGTTATTGAAAACTGTACCTCCGACGAAGCGTCATTTGGTGCCAAATGCGCAGTGTGCGTTTAGCGGCAGTATTCGTTGCGCAAGCAGCTTTTCGGTGTCAGAATGACGGCGGCTGCCTGATTTGGAGAAAAGTAGGGGCTGCAGCTCGTGTCAGGGTGCAGGGTTCCATGTGCCTATGAGTGAAATCACTGTGGGGCAAAGTCTAAATCAAACTTCAGCGATGGGGATATAGAAAAACATTTTATTGGCCTTCTCTCTCATACTGAAATATTTTAACGGATGTATTTTATGTCGCATCTTTTAAATGTATTTCACGAGACGCTTTCAGAGCAAATCCTGTGCGATGTAGCTAATATAGACACACACTTTTATGCATGTGATGCTGCTTTATGGACGTTGGTTGCTCTCCCCGAACAGTCTGTCTCGTAACCCCCCCCCCGCCCCCCGTGTTACATTGTGCTTCTTCTATTTGCATGTCAACCCTTCAGAAGCCCAGAGCAGCTTTTTCTGCCTGAATCCTAATTAACCCACTCAAAGGAGCCCAGTCCAGTCTCTGGCGAGGGAAATGGTGAATGTTTTCTGTCTGCGTACACACTCAGGAAGCCTTTCTGCGGCTCCCCACCCTATACACACGCACACAGACATTCCTCCAAGCTCATATAGAGATCACCTCCAAGCTGCAGTCTTGTAGGGAGAAATGCGGCACGGGTACTAGACAGGGTAAGTCAGTCTTTTTTCTTAGCTAAGGGACTAACAGCCCGACTCCGTCTATATGGGTGCCACACAGTAGTGTCATACGCCTTTGTAAAAAAAGAGCATAATTACAGGCGTGTAAAGAGCGTTAAACTCTTCCAGTGCTCTCCGACAGGGTAGGGGGCACGTCTCAGGTCCTTAGAGAAGCCTTGACAGTTCGGTCCCTGGAAATGAACGTACCTGCTTCCCCGTGTGGCAAGGTAATGAACGTACCTTGTCACACGTAGTTATGTTTCTATACCTTCAAACGTTAACAAGCTGTGACAGGGAGAATTTCCAAAAGCCTTGGTCACGTGACAATAAAGATTCTGATGTGATTGATGAAAATATTCGCTGGGAAAGGGAAAAGGCATTTAGCTTACTCTGCCGTATAGTTCTTCTCCTCCCCGCCTCATTTTGTTTTATTTATGTCGGGTTCCCAGTGCTGCTTTTACGCATGAAGGGCTAAATGGACTCGTTCTCATGGGGACCCTTCGCATTTCTCTGACTCTGAAGCAAGCCATGGCCTTCTACCAGTCTCTGCTCTGGTCTCTGCTGATGTACCGCTGTGCTGGTCATATGCAGCGACCGGTGGATTTCCCAAACCCCTCGGCTTGGCACTGCTTCCCAGTGGGGTGGTGCGGAAGCGGGCTGTCTCCCGCCAAGCCTGAGTCACCCAATGCGGACTGCCAATGGCTGTTGACTTTGCGCTCGTCTTCATCACGTTTGCTTGCTAGGTTTCTGCTTATCGAGGTTACAGCTTAACTTTTGCCTTGCATTTATTTTATTTAAACATAAATCCTGATTCAGACGGATACAACCATGATCATCTATAGAGACTATATGGTGTGATAAAATATAAATATTGTGCAAGATCCCCGCAGGTTGCATAATTATATATACTATAACTATAAAATTGTTATTTTGTATAGATTGCTTTGTTTAGTGAATTTATCAGCAGTAATATGAATTTCATTCCGGATCATTTAAACGTTCCAGGACTGATTCTAACCCATCAGTCTGTTTCACAGTGAAACCCCAGTCTGACAGCGATCACATATGCACAGCTTTGGTTTCGGTACAGCTGTGCTGCACTGAAGGACAGACCGTGTCTACGGCCAGTTTCCCCCCTGCTGACGAGGGAAAGTCATCTTCTTATGACAGGAGGATCCGTCAGACCCCCGAGCTCCCCGAGCCTCCTATGAATAGCTAGACGAGCAGCTTATTTTCCAGTCGCAGACTAGGACTCGTTTCTCTGCTGTTCAACACAGCTGCTTTCCGACTTAATTTTAGCCACTCTATTATTTTCTTCTCTCAGATCCATGTATGCTACGGCGCGCAGTCGTGGTTCTGAATTTCGGTGCCGACATGGGGTTACCCTCCGGGTTGGTAGCCATCTTATTAATGGTCTGTTTCATCACCACCTGTTATGTTACAGATGCGAGATGGTTCAGGCAGAGCTCGATAAGCGGTTTCATGTTTCCCGTGCTGGGAAGCCGCCGATGGCAGCCGGGCCGCTGGCGCTCCTGCTCACCACGTGCGTGAGCTTCAGTTTCACAGTGTTCCACCCTCCGCTGTTCCTTCATCTGATCCCTCTTTTCACCTCCGCCTGCATGCTGCTTCATCCCTCTATCTCTTGGCAGTGCCCTCCCTCATAGCTTCCCGTCGCCTTCCTCAGTCTACACTCCACAGGTTAAAAACTGCTTGGTTACCATTCTCTTGAAATTTGCTTGCCGTTCGGTTTGGCTGTAAGGAATCAATATTAACACCTCAAGAGAGATCGTTTCGTCTTTATGTTTAGTAACTTCAACCTATTCTTCCAAGTGGACCGCGATGTCTACTGCTTATGAAACAGGCCTACCCCTTCAAGGGAGACATTATTCCTTATTCCGTGAAGCATCAACGTTAAGATACAATTGATAATATTAATTTATGAAAAATATTTGCTTTGTTTGCACGTTTTGTGGTCCCTTGCAAATGTGTATTTGTTTATTTAGACATATCTCGAGATTGCTGACTGCATGGTCCACAGAAGACGTTTTCCTCCTCTGAGCGCAAATAACAACGGGGTATCTAAACTAATTTACATTGTAGGGCATATTTCATCGGAGTTCAACATGAGCTTAAATTCTCTGACGTCTGTAATGTTATCACTGACGTTGTGACTAATGAGAGGTTGAACAGAAGATGTTCGTGTCCACATCAATAACTTATTAATACGAGATGCCATTAGGCCTACTTACTTACGAGATACCATTACGAGTAACTGGTATTTACAGGACTCCCCAGGTGAAGTTCAACCAGCAGTTTCCCAGGCTCTAGATATAAACACTTTCACACGTTGTCTTTTTGTAAATGTTTGCATAATCAAATTTATTGAGATTATACTCAGAAATGCGATTGACAATTAAAGGATTAATGAACAAAATCACACAAACTGTAGGACCGCTGTGGACAGACTTCCACGACAGTCCTCCGCAGATGGTCTAGTTATCCAGAAACAAATATCCCATGTAAGAAAACGTTCGTGCGCTTATGTGAAAATAGCGGGATTTAGTCTAACTGGGTTTGCATTATGTCATTTTCTCGTGGAATATATTTCAAACGTTAACCGTAGGGATGCACTCCCAGACGCCAACCTCCTCACAAGGACACAAGAGTTGCAGTAGAGTCAGTCCCGGTCCCTGACAGCTCTAAGATCACAGAGAAACGCTCTCCTGTTTTATTGCCGTTTATACACCAACTAGACGAGAATCCTCCTCTCCCTCCCCCCACACACTTTGAAAGCTGTTCTCGTTTACGTGTCAATTCTGTCTATTTCTGTCCTTGTCGCACTTTCATCAGGACCACGGGAAGCCCCATGCCCCTTCTCACCCTCAGTCCCCCCCTCCATTTCCTCTTTGCTGCCACCGTTTATTTGTCATATCTGAATTAATTCGTCAAACTCAGATGAAAAATAGATTGAATTCTAAAATAGTCACACCCAGTTTCCTCCGTGTGAGTCTTTTTTTTTAAATAACCTAATTCTTCATGATAAGGTTTCGTGTTTCGTTTGTCGTGCTGTGAAGAACAAAAACGCCAGTCTTTCTACAAAATGTTTAGATGTAGTGAAATATTTAGACGAAGATTAAGTATTTACTGAAGGTACTTTTCTGGGTTGTATATCTCGTCGATTTTTGGAGCATAATACTCATCACATTTATTTCCTGTTCACTTTTATTCGGCCGGGTTTCCCCTTATACCCCCATCACTTACAGGCTGAACGTTTCTTTTTTACAGGACTTGTTGGACGATGGCGTGGCCAGTTGCAATGCGACTCTTTCGTAGTGAAATCTGCCTAATGCCGCACACTGCTGGGAACGCCTTAAACTTTCTCCATTGAACCCAGTTCTTGTGTACGGTATTCAGAGTATGCGTGTGTACAAATGATACAAATATATCTTAATGAAATGTGACCCGTCTTAATTTGTGACAAATCAATGCATAATCTTAATCATACATTTCTCTAAAAGCGCGAGGCTGTGATTGATCCATTAGGCTATTTTGGTGTTTTATTTGTGTTATTTTGTGAATAGGTGTACAGTCGTTCCACAATAATCATTTATTAACGGAGAAATAATCAGTCATTGACTAATGGTTGGAATCTGGACTTTTTTGCTCATTCAACCAGAGAGTTTACTAGACCTCAGTCGTTTCTTACGGATCAGCATTCCTTAACTAGTCGCCTGGGTTTCCTAGTTCTTCTTGACGGGGCTCCGTCCTGGCGAGGGGGATCCGGGCGGACCCGTTCGCATGAGAAGGCGGCGTGCAGTGACGTTATGAGGCTGGTCCTTGTAAAGCCCACCAATGAAACGGGCCGGCTCGATTCGACTGGGTCACCCCGCAATGACAGGGTGCCCAAGCGTCCCAGCAGTGGGGAGAAGCAAAAACGGAGCGCCGCTTCTGGGGGGATGCGCCATCGCTACCCCGGAGCAGTGTCCCACCAGCAAACCACCATTCCGGAGCAACACCTTGGCAAATTAGCGCATCCCCAGAAGGGAGCGGCGAGTCCAGCCTCATCGTTGTACAATTTACCACCTTCCCCTCCGCCGATCAGGCAGCGGAACCCCTCACTCTGTCCTCAGAGTCACCGGGAGCCGCCGAGCCCCAGTTCCTCCACCCAGACAGGCAGCCTCCCGTCGATTGCCAGCAGAGGCTGCTTTTTCTCTGATCAGCGCCCACACCTGCGCCAGAGTCTCGGGGCCACAACCGAAGTCTCCGCTCAGAAGTGCCAAGACGATTCTTTCTGGGAGCGGAGCCCCCAGCATCACGCCTTCGTACAACCCCTTCCGACGCTGTCGCCGGCGTCCGTCTGTGAAAACCAGTTCTGGAACTGCGATCGGCACCCCGGCACCTGTGACAGCAGAGGAGGCGGGGGGCAGCAAGAGCGACAGCAGCAGCGTGGTTGGGCACGTCAGGAGAATCGGCATCTCAAAGCGAACCGGAGCGACCCTTCCTCACAGGAGGTACGCCAGGCTCTCGGTATAAACACAGGGGAGCCTCGTCCGCCTCAGTCTCAGGACCTGCAGCAGCATCCACAGTCGCTCCTGCAAGCTCAGCAGCAGCGACTTGTAGGGAGCAGCCTGCCCAGCAACCGGGACCGGCGATCTGAGCATCGTGACCGCGAGAGGCTCACCGAGGTGGTCGCAACCCAACGGACGCCTGATTCGCAGCGCCGAGCCGCCGTGGACTCCCCCGGCCACCCGCTGGAGAGAGACGGATCTCCAGCCAGCAGCCGGAGGAGCAGCTCTCCATACTGCTCCAGCAGCCGTCTGTGGCCGGCGGCCGAGTCCCGTCCGGGCGAGTACCGGGGCGAAAAGGACGAACAGCAGGTACGCTTTTTACATCTAAGCATGACTTGGTGCAGACCTTTCAATGTCACCCCAAATAGTTACAGGTTGCCTCCCGTTTGCACAGCGGGAGACGAACAGGTGTGCTTATGCTTTCTAATAAAGTTCAGTAAAGAGATTATGGAAACTCCTCTAAAGAGCAGATCGACCGGGCCGTGAATTTTAAAATGCGCCGATGCGAATGCATGCATTAATGAAATCAAATGTGCTAATTTGTTATGGGGGTGGGATCACTTGCTACTACGAGAATGATGTTTGGGGTATGTAAAACTTTTACGTTGAGTGTGTATACGTGTGTCTGCATGTGTATCTTTTTTATTTGCTCTGCGTGGGGCCTGAAGACAGTTTCCTCTGCTACGGGGTTGTTGGTACAGAAATGAACACAGGGGCACCCTGTTTGGCAGACGCCTGGAAGAAAATAATAAGATAATTTATCATGCATGCCTGTAGCGTGATGAAACATTATATCTATTAATTGTATTGTTATGCATCATATGATAAGATTATTAGGATTAATATAATAAAATATATAACAAAAATCACATGATGGCATAAAGCATTACGAAAATAATTTATTCAGGGTAAAACAGCTGCACAAATTGAAGTCAGGTGTTTCAAAATATTAAAGTCCGGTTCAAAGACAGGTGGAGCAGTCAGTTAATGGTTGGAATTGCAGCCTCGTGTATCTGTGGTTGTGGGTTCAATTCCCTATTTGCTGTCATTATATTGGCATGCATCCAGACTGTGTTGTCATGCAACTATGTGAATCCACATCCAGTCGTGTGTGGTGATAAGTATATTACATGAGGTCACTACATGTGTGCTGTGCGTATTGACCACACTGATCCCAGGTCAGCTGAGGCACAGCGTCTGTAAGGGCTGTTGATGGTCCGCCTCGCGGGCTGAGGATGGCGGCGTGCCCGCCGTTTGTGTGCCTGCGTCAGATCTCCCGTCTCACGATCGTTATTCTGCTTCTTAATAAGCCGTTTGTTTTGATTATGTCACCGTCTCCCGCTTGCGCGTGGTTCTACTTTCGAGGGTTACTTTCAAATGACATCCTTTGTCCGCCCCCCCACCCGGGCAGGTGTCTGATGGCGTCACATGTCAGATTGGATCCGATTAGGCGCCCTGCTTTAAACTGAGTTTCTCTTACGGCTGGTCTCACGTCAAACCGGGTCGATTAAATCGAGAGTTGAAGGTGCGTGAAACGTGTGGAGTGTCGGAAATGCAGAGGAAACTAACATCCCCAACTAACATCCCCATGGCCATCATCAATATCCTGTAAAATTAACTTTTTAAAACGTCCCAAAAATACCAGCTTACATCAAACACTCCTATATTTTATGGGTCACGGAATTTAAAAATAATTTTCTGAAACACGTTTGAAATTCATTTAAAAGGGAGAGGGTCTTAATTTGACAAGAACTCTGGTTCTTGGGGATGGAGTCTTCTTTGTCACACTGCCAACGGAAGCAGCGGGTGCGACGGGCCCATTTGCACTGGGTGTAATGGCCGTACCGTGAGGGTCAGAGCCTTCGTCCGGAAGTCGGACACGTTGCATGCACTGGCCACGGGGACTTGGCTCTGAGACTCGCGGCGGGGGAGGGAGCGTGGGGAGGTCACACAGGATGCGCTACCTCGCCAAGGTCCCACGTGACGGTCTGTCACGTGAGATGGACCAGCCAAAATACAAACGAGATAAAACTCTTATTTGTTCTGTTTCTTACCTTCGCCTGACCATTTTAACAAACGTTTCTTAGATTCGGCCAGACCCAGTGCATTCTGGGAGGTCTGACAGTCTGTCTCCGCGCGTGTATCGGTATGCTGTAGGCTACGAGCGCGACTTCCTGTGCTCGCCTGTGTTTGTTGCTGTGTTGTGCGAGGGCGTGCGTCTCCGTCGTCAGGAGTGACCCTCCCAGACTCCCAAACATCGCCGTGTAATCTGGAGGACACGACCTTTTCCTTTCCTTGCCATTATGTGATCTCGCGGAGATACAGGGCTCGGCGTGGCTTTCATCCAGCTAAAGAAAACACCGCCATTGTTAACCGGGGTCCCGCAGGACAAAGAACAAAGCTCATAACTAGGAACTTCCTGCGCTCACCCGAGCGCTGGGGTGTCGAAACACTCCAGAGCTCCGACCCGCTTCCTCTTCGGCGTCTGGCCTCAACTGGTGAGAATCAATACACAGATACGTTTTTGCATCCCTCGGTCGAGTTACTCAGGAGGGTTTTTTCGCCGTTCGTCCAGATCAAACCCAGAGCAGAGAAATGGTGACCTGCTGATATTAAAAGGAGTCATCCGATGTCCCCAGAACGTGATAAAAACCTTTTGTTTTGACCTTGTGGGGACAACCTTTTCTGTCTCCACAAGGGGAATCTGAATTTCCTAATAATCTGTGACTGCAATCAAAAAACTATGAATGCCAAAAGTCTTGTATTTTGTTTTTGGTTACTTATGGTTAAGCTTAGTGCTGGGTAGGGGTTAAGGTTGTCGTGTTGGAATGAGTGTTTTCCCCATAGAAATGAATGGATAGTCCCCACGAAGATATAATACAGGAATTAATGACTAGATCTGGGGACATAAAGTACCCGTTTGGATTAGCAGTTAGACCTGGATTTCCCGAGTCCATCGGGGAGAGTCGTGTCCTTCAGAGCGAAGATGTGCGAATACGTCTGTACCGGTGAGCTGTCGTTCTAACCCCCAAAAGCACTTCAGGCCACTAGACTCTGTCTGACCCTGCGCTGTGTCCTCCAAGCTCGCTAATACCTGTTCGTCTCACCAGGAGCAAGATTAAGATTAAGATCTATTTTATTGATCCCAGGGGGAACTTCTGCCGCATACAACAGAGAAAAATAAAGTGACAAAGATGAACATGAAATTAGGATACGTTAATAAACAGCGAAAACAAGGGCAGACGCAGCAGCTGAAGCAGGCGGGGGCTTGGGAACCGGGAAGGATGGAGCGGCCAAAGAGACGCTGTCCCCAGATGAATAAAGCATCACCATTCTATTCCAGAACCTTCCTGTAAAAGCAGGTTTCAGATGCAGAATCAGATGCAAAGGTATAATAAATATTTGCATTTTGCCGCGTTTCTGTCTCTACCGTGACTTTGATGTTGGTAAATAAATGATGAGTGACGGAGGGCGGAGTTCAAAATGTCGCCAGCCGCTGGTTTCACGACGCTCCTGCGTCGTTTTCCCATCATGCTCTCTGCCGTGACCTCCCCTCTGCTTGGAAAGGGAGCCCAGATATTTGCGCGTACTCTGCTTCAGACCGTCTCTATATATACAGGTAACAGCGAAGCTTGGAGCCAATGTGCCAAGTTAGTCATTTATTTGACAGCCCTGGAACATTTTTCAGGGTTAAGGGGCTTCCTCGAGGGGCCTTAGTTTGGTGTCACTATTCTGCTGACCATGGGATTCGAACTAACAACCTCCTAGTTATAGGCAGAGGCGTACCCTGCTGATCCTGCCTGTGATAAGGACTTTTCAGTTGTTTTTTTTTATACCATGGTAATTAACCTCCTGGCCAAGCGTGTTACGCACGCTACGTTGCACGTTCGCCATCCACTTCGTAATTGCATCATTTATCTTCCTCATGGAGATGAATGTGCAGGCTGAGACAGAGATGGATTCCCCTGCCCGCAATCCCAGACACGCTGGCCATTTTGTGTCCGCACAGCCCCGCCGCCTCTTTATACACCGCATTTCAGCTCTGACGGCACGTCGACGGCAGCTCCCTAAAAGTCCGCCGAGGACAATTCAGACGGGTCTAAAGCCCGTTCGGTAACCAACACAATGCACGAGGGTGTTTTTTTGTGCAGAGCATTGTTAAGGAAGTCTGCTTCGCTTTCTGAGATAATAGTCTGTTTTCTTTCTCCTAGTCAATATTAGGGATTTTAATGACCAAGCAAACTGAGCTTGTCTTTTTCTGGCATTTTTCTTGGGCTTTTATCAGTTAGCAGTAATGCCTCGGGGTGTATCAGGCGACATGCCATTCCTCCTGAATCGCCCCGGCTTATTGTGACTGTTGTCTGGCTCTCCTACCCATGAGCAGGTCCTGCCAATCCATAGGGACCCTCCTTGTCTTGATCTATCCACAGTTCCCTACTGAATTTTAGGACAGAATGATTTTTTGCTGCTTTCGATGGGGAGGGGGACTGCAGGCACAGGGCCAGACGTTGCATCGCTGTCCCAGTCATGCTTGCCCCAGCAGTTCCCTCTCCTCTCTGTTTCCTGGTCTTCCCTCCTCTGCCTCAGAGCAAGAACGGTCCCTCATCTTGTCTCGGAGGGCAACCCCGATGCCGTTTCCCTGTTTCCTGCAGATGTCGCATGCTGCGGTTCGTCATCTTGTCAGGTGATTACCGCTGTGACTCGGGGGCCATTAGGCAGTTTGCGCTCGAACCTGCCCCATCTTCCTCTGCTGTGTCTTCAGTTTGAAATCTATCACATCAGACGTCAGAGGGTAACCCTGCGATCTTACCTTAAAGAAGCGTTTATCTGCTTGATGCAACAAGAATCTCGGTCCTCGCCTCGGCTATGGGGCAGGGAACCTTCCTCGGCTCGCCCTTGTTTGTTTCTCACTCAATACGGACAAGCGGAGCGTCACAGCTTTAATTCTGTCAGTGGTACGAAAGGTCCGTCACAACCGACCACAACACGGCAATCGTAAAAAAACGCAGGGGAATGTGAGTCATCAACATCAAAACAGGCAAGGCATCACGGGAGGCTCGAGTAAGCACAAATCCCAATGTCCAGACACATTTCTTAAATTGGATTTGTGTGGCTCAGAGACACGCGAAGGGGGACAGACAGAAGGTGGGAAGGGGTAGGGGAGGCGCGGAGGAAGTGCGGAGACCAGCGGCAACTCCGGGACTGTTACCCGGCTGGCAGACAGCCGGGGTGTGGCTGCCATGTCGGTGCCTTGGGGAAGCGACGCCGAAGCCCATTAAAATGTAGACACTGTGACCTTAAAGGCGCGTTCGGGCCACTGGAGTGAGCCAGTCACGGTGCCTGAGTGAGACTGGTCCTTTGAGCCAGGCTCTCCCAGAGGATACACGTCTAGTTATTTTTGAGAGGGTGACTTTGCTGCATGCTGGTTATTTTGCCGATATTTATTAAGGAAGCCTCCTGGTCGCCTCCCTGTCTGTCTGTGCCCGCGCCGGGAAATCCCCCCCCCCCACCCCCCCAGCCGCGTGGGGCAGTATTTGTAAAGTACCTTGTGTTACTTCCTGAAAACCCGTCGGTCCATCAGACCGGGACGAACGTCTGCCTGGCCTTTCAGCTTGATCCCGGGGTGTCATAGGAGCCATTTTAGGTGTTAGCGGTGGAAGCAGTGCTCCTGCTTGGAGCCGACATCGGGAGTTCTGGTGCCTCTGAGGCCTTGCGGCTATGAGGGGCTGTGGCAGCGATTTGAGGGCACAGCCGGCCTTCCTATATCCTGCTGCTCGGTCCATTTTGGTGACAGCAGAAAGCGACGTGAATAGACTGCGATTCTGGACACTTCCTGGGTGACGGGGGCCCCTTGGACAGCAGTGCATTCTGGGAGGTGACATTTTATCATGGTGTGACGCCCCATAAGCGCCGTCGTGTAAGTTGCCTCATGGTGCCTCCTCTGGCCCTGCCAGGTCTCTCCGCTTTCATTCTTTGAGATGTTTCTCAGAGAGCGACAGGAAACACAGATACCATGACAGTGGGCGAGGTGTCGAAGCCAGATTTCATAATTGTGCAGGTTTGACGGCATGAATCACGGGCAAGAAACGGTCATTCTGGAGCCCGGAGTGGAAAGGCTTTCTGTCGTGTGACAACACCGTGATAAGCGTGAAGCAAAGAGGTCTCCTCAGGAGAGTGTCTCTGACACGGCAGTGAGCTGCAAGGACAGTGATGGACCATGAAGAGTCTGCCGACATGGGGAACGCTCTGGATTAATTACATGGAGATAACGTCCTGGACTGCTGACTTTGCCCAGAAGGCAATGCTTTGTGGGAAATGTCATGCCATAAATTATAATGGAGAATTATAATATTTGGTGGATGGTTTTTGGTTGTAATCGCTGAAAGTGAAATATTAGTGTGAAAACTCACAGAAGAACCATTTCACGATACGGCAACCTAGATCGTGTGTGAACATGAAGTTATTTTTATTTCCTTCATTTTTTAAGAGTTCATGACATACCTCAGGGAGTGAGTGGACGAGTGAGTGAGTGAGTGATTATGTGAATCAGTGAGTGAACGTGTAAATGAATGAGTGAGGAGATGAATGAGTGAGCATATGGGTCATTGACCTATTACATGAATCAGTGAATGAGTGATTATATGAATCAGCAAGTGTATCCGTGCATGAATTACTGATTACGTGAATCAGGGAGTAAACATGTGAATGAATGATGATTATATGAATTATGGAGTGAGCCTGTTCATAAATGACTGACTAATTATATGGATCAGTGTGATCATGTCAGTGAATGAGTGACTTATTATATGAATCAGTGAATGAGTGGGTGATATGATTCAGTGTGTGAGCGTGTCAGTGAATAAATGATTGATTATTTCAATCAGTGAATGTGTGAGTGATATGATTTAGTGTGTGAATGTGTCAGTGAATGAGTGACTGATTATTTGAACCAGTGAATGAGTGAGTGATATGATTCAGTGTGTGAATGTGTCAGTGAATGAGTGACTGATTATATGAATCAGTGAATGAGTGGGTGATATGATTCAGTGTGTGAGCGTGTCAGTGAATGAGTGAGTGATATGATTCAGTGTGTGAATGTGTCAGTGAATGAGTGACTGATTATATGAATCAGTGAATGAGTGGGTGATATGATTCAGTGTGTGAGCGTGTCAGT
>JABFDZ020000047.1:14605162-14623600 GCA_019775955.2 Pollimyrus isidori
GTCAGAGGGGGGCGGGGAAGCCAGGTGAGAGTAAGGATGAGGAGCCAAGGCCAGCCTTCAGCCGATGGAGGAACATGAGCTGAGAGGAGCAGAGCGACACGGGGCAGTCGTGTGACGGGAGGCCTGAGGGCGACTGGAGCGTTTTCACGCCGCTGCCTCGGCTTAAGCTCTTTGGCGGATCCACCTGGCACCGCCCGCGGATTCACCTGGCACTGCCCGCGGATTCACCCGGCACTGCCCAAAGGTACGTGGGAGTGTGACCCGCCGCTATTCTGACTTCACTGACCATGGGTCTGATTTTACTGACCATGACCGTTCGCGGTCGTAAGCCCTGCACACTTTCCAGAGTTTCCCTTTTGCCCATGACGAGAGCGTAGATCCATGGCGCTTGTGAACTTGTTCTAATGATAATTAACAAATTTGTCTTAACGAAGAGACCAGGGAACCGCTCCATTAAATACGCACGGCAAGTGACAGAAAAAGCACTTGCAATTCGGGCAGATTTATTGATAAACATGTCAAGTGTAGCGCAATTAAAAGAATTATTCAGTAAAAGTGAAATGGGATCCACATCCTTGCCCTCGCAGTCCGGTGGTTGTAAGTATCGCCTGCCCTGTGTCAGAATGACACACTGTAGCGTGTCCCTGCTTCGCGGCTAAAACAGCTATGACTGGTCAGCATCGGTATTTTTTTTCCCACAAGCCCCGTCTTAATTCTCACACAGGGCATGGAATCGGCGGCCTGAATGGATTCGCTGTTCATCCTGCTGCTTTCGGAGAATTAGGCCAGCTTTACGCTTTAATTATTTATCCTCCGTATCTGGTCTCGAATGTCTGTCTGAATTATTAAGGTCCCTCTGGAAGGAGTCACAGGGAGCCGGGAGAGGACACTCTGCGCCGGGCAGTGACCTCGTCCGGCACCGCAGAGCACTGGGGCCAAGCCGGCGGCTGAGCGGCAGATATATAGGCCGTAATGTCTAGATGGCGTATCCGTTACGCGCGCCGAAACACCAGGAAATGCAATGCCGACGTGAGTCGAGTGTGGTTTGATTGCAGGATGCTTCGGCGAATCGAAGAAGGCTGTTGAGGGTCAGCCAGGGGTTCGACGGTTCGACGGCGGCTCGAGTGTGGGGTTTGACGCACGGCATTAAGACCACAAACTTCCCCCGACAGCCCCGGGCTTTTCCATTACGCCACAGGAAGACAGCAGATAATGGTTAGGTGGGGTTTTGTGGCCAGAGAAAGCTAAGAGCGGCCCAGGCAAGGTTAGTCTCAGCGTTTGTTTATCTGGCTCTTCCTGTCTTCGTTTATCTATGGATCCCTTCTCTATCTCATTCTCCCATCCCCACTCGTTTCCTGCCCCTGCACACAAATGGTTCCATGGCCTCGTGCCACGTCTGGAAATGGCGGCCCGTGGCAAAATCGCAGTTTCTTGTTCATATGCAGCGACAGAGCAGAGAAACGGGAATCGGCCTTAAGAGATCGCTTTGCTCCAAACTCTTTCAAGACAATTTGGCCCATTGTACTTTGGTGTAGGAAAGCGTCTTGAAAGTGAGCTCTTATTCTACAAATAACTTTGTGGCACTCATGACGTTATGTGAGATTTTCCTCGCCTGGGATGCCAGACAGTGAGCTCATGGTAATATCTGCTCCGCTTGTTCAACGGTGAGTCAAAGTCCTCTGCTATAGATTCGATAATGTTTTGTCGTTGTCGTTGGGTGACGCCATGTGTCATCCAAGGCAACCAATGGCGTCGGCAACGTTGTTTGTGTGCCGTCGTAGACGCGCAGCCCAGCCCAACGCTACTGATGCGTGCTTCGCGTGTTTGTGTCTGTTTTCTTGGCGCAGGTGGTGCCCGACCTTCTGCCGATGATGTATTTCTATGACACGAAGCACTACACCACCCACACCGGGTACCGGACCCCGTTCATGGACTTCGGAATCCTGAGCCCTTCTTGGGAGTTCCTGGCGCCCAGGAGCGGGGTGGGTCCCGGGCCGTACTATGCGCACGAGAAGCCGCAGTATTTCTACTACTGGCTGTCGCCGCCCGGGGTGGTCAGAGCCATGGAATGCGTGGTGGCTGCCCTCTGCTTCATCGTCTTCATCTGCGTGGCCTCCACCCTGGTGTGGGACGTCAACGTTAGCTTCCCCGCGACGGGGGCCTTCGGCGGCGCCCATACTCAGTTCGGCGCCTACCCAAGCCCCAGCGCCGCTAAGGTTACCATGATGACGACGGTGGCCTTGAACTTCCTGGTGTCCATCGGCGTCCTGGTGTTCAGCTACGTCCGGGCGTCCAACTTCCGGGGACGCTGCTTCTACCTGCTGGTGGTGATCGTGGATTCGGTGCTGGCCTTCCTCCAGGGCGTCATCACCATCGTCTACGTCATCAGCATGAACCCGATGTCGCAGAGCTCACAGAGCATACAGTACAACCCCATCGCCATGATGTGCAACAGCTTGTACTCCGGCAACTCTGCAGGAACCGTTGGAGCCTTTCCAGTCAATAACCAGCACCTCTACCATTACTGCTTCATAGACCCGCAAGAGGTGAGCTGCCCTGCCCCACATTCTCTCAGGGTGTTTCTCAATATACGTATGCGTACTTCACCCTGTGTTGGGCATTTCAGGTTCACAAGCTACAAATCCAGACCAGGATTTTTGATGGACACCAGGAAGCATTCTCGCTATTGAGAAACCTCCTCTGTCTCCTTTCACAACGATTCTGATCAGTCCTGACGCTTGGACCCTCCTCAGGTGGTGGCCACGGTCTGCGGCTTCCTGGCAGTCGTGGCGTTGACCATCGCCGCCTGCTTCGCCCAGAAGACCCGAGGAAAGATCTGGCGCCACGGGAAGCATAACATCTACTGGGACCGGCCCCGTAAAAAGGGCTCCGGGGCCCGGGATGTAGAAGACTGGGTGGGTAGGCACTGGATGGACTGGCGGGATGGATGGACAGGATTGGTCAGGATGGGCAGATATATCCTGGGTGAATAAAGAGTGATCAGGATGGATGGACAGGATTGGTCAGGATGGGCAGATATATCCTGGATGGCTAAAGAGTGATCAGGATGGATGAACAGGATTGGTCAGGATGGGCAGATATATCCTGGGTGGATGGCTAAAGAGTGATCAGGATGGATGGACAGGATTGGTCAGGATGGGCAGATATATCCTGGGTGGATGGCTAAAGAGTGATCAGGATGGATGGACAGGATTGGTCAGGATGGGCAGATGTATCCTGGGGGGATGGCTAAAGAGTGATCAGGATGGATGGATGAGGAGGACTTTAATGGAGGCACCTACCAGCAGTTTGACACTGGCCAACAGTAACCGATACCAAACCTACAAGGTCATGTCAAAGTCAGTTTCATATGAAAATTTCATATCAGTTGCTTATTTAAATAACTTCCTCAGAAACTATGATTGAGTCTGCTTGTTGTATTTTTATTTCCTCTTTGAAACAGTGTTCAGGGCAGTTCAGAGTCCATCGGTCTGTGTGTGATATGCTCTGATATACAGCTGAATTAAAGGGCCCTCCTCATATTATTTTGTCGATGCCGTTTAGAATAGTTCTCCTACAGTTAGCCTGTAAATAGCTGTAGACAAGACTGTTTCACTGCGGTTCGCCCGCTGCCAAGTGGACGTAGGGTCCCGAATATCCTTCTTCTAGGACTGGGGAGCCTAACTCATTGATCTCAGTGTGTTTCCAAGGTCGATCGTGTGAGATGATTATTGGGCAATGCTTCATTGGTGGTCAACCAGTCAAGCCTCCTTGTCCCAGTCACCAGCAAAATATGCCATCACAATTCAGTAAAGGGCCAGAATATTGTCTGTCACCTTGCAAACTGGCTGGCCTGTGCAGTTCTGTCAAGGCGAACACCCTGTCTGCTGATACCCTGCCAGCCGCTGGAACCAGCCGCCAACAGCTACCGGCTGTTTGTTTCGGTCGCACCTGGTTTCACTCGGAGTGACCTTCGACCGGCCGAGATACGCCGCCGTTTCCTTGGAGCGTCGCGATAAGGTTCACGCGACGGGCCGGGAATCTGTAAGGGGGACATCAATCACGGCTTCAGGGCACCCCTGTCTTTGCAGACTGCAACCGCGCAGACACACCGCCAGGCAGCCGAACAGATACACTCCCTCCCAGGCCGGTCTTTCCCTTTCAGGCATTTCAGCGCCAAACCTTTGTTGTTTTACTTTTCGGGGAAACTTTAGTTTCGAGCCGTAAGTATTAAGCTGTGAGTATTTTTGCAGACTCACTCGAGTCCTTAATCCCGCTGTCAAAGTGTGTTTATTGTTTCCATGGAGAGTCCTGTGAAATCTTGCCCCCCGCCCCCCCATCCCTACAAGCTCCACACATTCATACATGGCTTACTCCACCTTGTTCTGCCAAAGCAGTGGGGGGGAGGTGAGATTGTCTGCCCTATTTCCTCTGACATCGTACACAGAGGCACACGCATGTGGCTCAATCAGCGGCGGATACCCCGTGTCCGTCTCCTGTGGCTGTTCCAGAGTACGGCTTGTGTCATTCCGCTTTTCCGCCGCCCCTGGGACCCTTTCCTGTCCACGGTTTAGACAGCAGGAAAGAGACCTGTCGTGTGATCGGCACGGGAAGGGGCGTGGCTTTGAGTACGGGAGGACCGCGATGTCTCTCGTGGTCCGTCTGCCTCACAGGCTGGTGCTCAGGAGCCCGTCCTGTTTGGAGTGAATGACGCATGGAGAGATAATTAGGGGGTGTGTAATTATGCATGGTGTTTCAGTCTGCATGATGTATTTAGGATATGTTTAGGGTCTTAGCAAATCCATGTGCTATATGTATGGTCTGTGAATGATTGCAAATTGCATCATTGACTTTGAGGTTCTCAGATTTCATAGTAGTCATAGCAGAAATAGACAGTTTGTGTTTGGCAGTTGCGTCTCCAGGCCATCCCAGTCTGCCGTCGTTTTGGCTAGACAGTACGTATTAGGCTTTGTTTCGCACCAGCGTGACTGACTGGCTCTTCCACGACCCGGTTCTTGGGCCGCCATGCTGCAGCGGTGAAGGTGTGATGACTGCTGTGCTTCAGGTCAACAACATCGAAGGGGAGCCCAGCGTGCGAACGGGGCCGACGGTGCTGCTGTCCGAGAAGCCCACCACCCCCCAGCTCGTCAACGGGCCCGACAGTCTCTCCGGCGGGCGGAACAATCCCAAGGATGGCTGCGTGTGAGTGGAGCAGGGGCTCACCAAGGGTGGGGCATCTGGATCATCACTCGGGCCCTGGCATTGTGGCCAGTTGGCAGTGTTGGGCATTTCAGGTCCAGAAGCTACAAATCCAGACCATGATTTTGTTTCTACCCAGCAGCTGAATACTCTGTGACCATGACTCCTTATTCTGAACTGGTTGGTAAAAACAAAATCCTGGTCTGGATTTGTAGCTTGTGAACCTGAAATGCCCAACACTGCCAGTTGGTAGCTGCACCCTTAGATCATGCCATGCAACAAAAGAACCCGCCCCAGCCTGAGCTCTAAGGTGATATAATGCTGCGTCCCCAGAGAGGTGACCCCTCCCACCAAGCTAATTGTCCAGACTGGTGGGAACTGGGCCAGCTCCATCCGCTCCGAGGAGTCCGGGGCCCCTCCCCCACTGAGGACCCCGGCCCATACCCCAGGGCCGAGCGAGTCGCAATACGAGACCGGCTATGCCAGCGGAGGGGACAGCGGCCCAGAAGTGGAAACTCCGCTGTGGCACAGGTGAGATCTCCGTTGCTCCGGGAAGGGGAGGGGGAGCTTCTGGGGAGACCGAATGATTGGACCCCTAACCGGACTCTCTGATTGGCTGAAATCCCACACCGGTCTGAATGTGCACGTCGCCCTCGAGCAGCATGTACCCGGAGATCACGTCCGCCAGCCAGCGCCAGGAGTATAAGAAGGCATTCGACTCGGACTTGCGGACTTACCAGCAGCTGTGTGCCCAGCTGGACCACATCAACGGCCCGATGAGCCAACTGGCCCGGGAGCTGCACCTGCTGTCGGACGGAGACCCCGAGCACCAGGTGAGGGCGCCGATCGCAATCTTGACAAATGGCCACATTTTTTATGGGCACTAAATCACAGATGGCACAAGTGTGTTGTGTGACACGCCTGAAGAAGGTCCTGCTCAGAGCCCCAAACCAGGCTGGGGAAAAAAAACAGCAGATGGGGTGACATTTTACACTCCTGCTTCAGTACAGATCAGCAAGGGGATGTAAATCTGAGGCCGCACAGTTTGCCGGCTCTCATTCCCGGCCCACGTGCAATGTTGTTTTTAATTATTCTTGGTAGCTGAACAGATTCTCCAAAATACGTGACCTGCAATACTGTCCTCCAGCCACAGGTGGCACCAGAATACAAACTTAAATACAGAATTTAAACCATCTGTGTATCCATCCAGGCCCTGGAAGAAGAGTACAATAGGCTGCAGGAGCTGAAAATGGTGAGTACAGGCCTGTTATGACCACAGGCAGATCCTGCAGGTCTACCTTTTCAGAAGGCAGTCCAGAATTAGGTGGGCTGCACAATGAGTCGTAAAAGGTCAAAAGCAGTGGTGCCCAGTTTAGTGGGTCTTGGGTAAAGACACCTGGACACAGCTGCCCCACGGATGACCTTTGACCCCCTCAGGCACGAGAGTATCAGACCCAGAAGCGTCAGTGCCGGGAGCTGCGCTGCAAGCTCATCCACATCAAGCGGCAAGTGAAGAATTTTGACGCGTGCCTCTGAGACCGACTCCCCTGCAGACCTCAGATAGGAGTCCTCCACGGCCCTCCAAGACGGCCAGACCACCGCGGCCCGGGTCCGGCACGACGCCATGTCCAGCACCCCGGGGCTCCCCTGCAGCTCTCAGGCTGCCTGCGTCATTGTTGTTGTGGGAAATGCGCAGGCGCTTGCACACTGCAGCAGTGATGCTGTTAGGTGTCGCTCTAGTTGCCAAAGTCCCTCGTCCCCATTTTCTAGCGAACAAGACGGGCGGAAGTCTTTTCCTCTTCTTCCAGGAGTCGAATCCAGTCGAGTGGCTCCCTTATGGTCCGAATGCGCCGTAATGGATGTTATCTGGAGCTGAAGTCTTGTCATCAGTGTGTTACGGGGCTGGTTTTTTATACACTGCCCACAATGTTTCTGACCATGTCACGGAGCCTGTGCCTGGTTTCCAAAGAGTCTGGCACATATGGCGTTTGTCCTGTTACTGATTGCCTTAGGGAGCTGATGTTGTTGTGTTCCTGCTATTGGATAAATGGGAGTTGACATCTGCATTTGTGTTATGGACCTTCCAGTCACTCATGTAACAGAGGACATGGCCCTGATCAAGCCTGCATCTTTATGGCTGTGCTGCAAAGTTGAAGCACCTCTTACAATATTCGAGTGGTACATTGTAGGTTTGACACGTCATTCTAGGTGCACTCAGCACCCTGAGCAGCCATGTTTTGTCCAGTTCAACATGGAGGTGATGCAGTGGTGGATCCTGGCAAGGGTAAGATGGACAGTTACCCCAGGGTGGATCCTGGCAAGGGTAAGATGGACAGTTACCCCAGGGTGGATCCTGGCAAGGGTAATATGGGCAGTTACCCCAGGGTGGATCCTGGCAAGGGTAATATGGACAGTTACCCCAGGGTGGATCCTGGCAAGGGTAAGATGGACAGTTACCCCAGGGTGGATCCTGGCAAGGGTAATATGGGCAGTTACCTCAGGAGTGGTGTCTTCTGAGGGAGATTTTTTTTTTTTATCAGGGATCCAGCAGCGTTAATGTGTTTTAGAGGTGATGTGAAAAATAGCTTAGCTTACATTTTTATTTTAATGTATCGAATTACAGAGCTGAGAGGCTGGTTTATCCCCAAATCTAGTGTGTATTATGGAGTTTGTGCACCGTCAAAGTTTTAACTAAAATAGCATTTTACCATTAATGCATTGACCCCAGGCATGCATATTTTTGTGTTATATAGAAGAGGTTATTTTGAATTTAAAGGAATTTCTGTGTTTCCATTGTATCATGGAACAGATCCACAATTCTAAGCATGCATTTGTACTTGACATACTGGGCAACAAAGGCATTTTAAAAGCATTTTAAAATATAAAGATGTGCTATGAAGTTGATACACCAGTTTGAGCACAATTTTAAAATTTGTGTAAAAGAGCCATCATTGCATTTAAAGTATGCATTTTATTTTATTCCAAAATTGACATGCCACCGCATGATTGCATTTTTATTTTTTTATTTTTATTTTATTTATTGACCATGTTTTAGACTTGATGCACTAAGCAAAGAGCACATTTTAATTTTGCGTTATGGAATGAGGCTTGTGTTTTTAATGTATTACATTACAGAGTTGACCTTCCCAAAGCTCGCAATTTATTTTATTCTGTCAAACACACGACATGAAGCATGCATTTTATTGCATTACGAAGTCGAAAAAACATGCAATTTTATCAAATTACGGAGTTGAAGTGCCACTTAAAGGATGCATTGTGTTTTATTCCATTAAAATACTGACGGCCACACCGGGTGTGCATTTGCATTTTCTCACATTACACAGTTGATGCAATACGCAAAGTGTGCATTTGTATTTCATCATGTTATGGAGTTGACATGTCATACTATGCCAGCAGTAGTTTTGCAACACGGTGTTGATGCTCCACCACAAAATGGTTTGTCACGGAGCTGGCACGCCATACCAAGCCTGCAAGTAAATTACGTAGCTGAGTTGATGCACGAAAAGCATGCAATTTTATTTTTCTCAAGCTACAGAGCTGATGTACCACACCTAGCATAACTTTTTAATGTTACACAATTGATGTGTAAAGCATGCATTTTTATTTCATCACATTATTAAGTTGATGTCCCTAGCAAAGCAGGCATTTTATTCCATTAGAGAATTAATGTGCCACACCGAGCGTGCATTTGGGGGAAGTTGGTGGCGCAGAAGGCAGTGCCATCGTTTGGCAACCAGAGGGTTGCTGGTTCCAGCCCTGCTTACTCCCGACCCCATCAAAGTGTCCTTGAGCAAGACCCTGAACCCCAAATTGCTCCCGGTGTGCAGGTTGGCACCTTGCATGGCAACCTTCGCCAGCAGTGTGTGAATGTGAGCTATAAATTGTGAAGCGCTTTGTAGAAACGCACTATATAAATGCAGTCCATTTGCCATTTGTATCTTATCACTTTACAAAGTTATTGCACTATGCAAAGTGTGCTTTTTAATTTTATTATTGCGAGCCGACGTGCTCCACCAAGCTTGCATTTCTGTTTAATCATGTTTCAGAATCAACACACCATCACGAAATGTGCATTTTTATTTTATTACATCTAGGGGCCACCATGCTACCCCAAACTTGAAATTTTGTCATATTACAGAAATGACATGCTATGCAAAGCATGCATTTTTATTCGATCATATCGTACGTTGAGTTGCTTCACAAAATATACAATTTATTTTTCACCATGTCACAGCATTTCTTTATGTGTTTAAACTCTAACACAAAGAAGTACGTTTAAACACACGGTGATGAAAATGTATGCTTTGCAAAATGTAATGCAATAAAAGTGCATGCTTTGTGAGGCATGTCAACTCCATAACACACAAAAAAAAATGCATGCTCAATGTGATATATCAACTGCATAATGTGATCACATAGGAATGCACATTTGGTGCGCCATGTCAACTAGGTAACATGATAACTCGTGTTCTTTGTGAGGATCATGTTAACTGTAATATCATTACATTTCAAGCTGTGTGTAGCATGTCAAATCTGTTAGGCAATGAAATTCCATGCTGGGTGTGCCACGTGAATTTGGTAACAGGATAAAATGAAAACGCACGCTTTCAGTGGTATATAAATTGTGTGACATGATGAAATCGTACTGCGTATAATACCTGGCATGGCACATCAACTCCGTAACGTGATAAAATAAAAATCTGTGGTTTGTGTGGCATGCCAACCCATCATGCAAATTTTTAAAAGTGTGACTGCTCGATGTGGCGTGTCAACTCAGTAAAATGCTTGATATGAAACTGCATAGCTCATTTTGACTGCGTTACACTGTGTCAAAGTGCTGTACACTGTCAACGTCCAATGCCCTCAGTGTGGCAAGGAAAAGCTACCCAGGAGGAAGAAGCCTTGTTATGGAACCAGACTCAAAGGAAGTCTGAGATAGGCAAAGTGTCAATTTACAAACCAGAATACCAGGTATAAATTCTGCCATCTGGGCAGGGAGGTGAGGAAGCCGCCTCCTCCGGCAGCAAGTGGGCGAGGATGGTAGATGTGCAGTCAGGCTGAGCGGGCAGGGAGGAAACCGCCCACCCGCTGGAGCTCCGAGACGGACATCTGAACAGTGCAGTGACGAAACTGTGTGACAAATACTTCAATTTATGAGCTATTTCGTAGTACAGTATGGAGACGGGAGGTGGGTGGGAACACAGGCACGAGGATCCCCCGAGCACCAGAACCCCAACAGAACATGAGGCACGTGAAGCCAGAGTGACAGTGGACACCCAGTTCGTCTAAAATCAACGACACTGATCCCGTACAGCTCCGCATCGCACACCATAGCGCTAGCTGAGGGTGAAGACTAGCTATCAGCTTTGTAGACTAAACAAGTGACTTACTAGCCTTGACTTAAGCGTCAGTAGCGAGGCTCAGTCTTGGACCTTTGCTGGTTGACTGACTCTATAACGTGAAGCGCGGTAACAAAATGCTTTGCGTCCACATAATGATCGCTCCACTCCCGGACACCGCCAGGTAGCCCCTTGAGAATGAAGCAGATAGAGGAGGGTGGTTATATGGAACCAGCAAACTAATAATTTACTCTAGTGCTAGACCATTAATTGCTTTATATGTTAGCCGTAGCACCCTGTAGTCTATGCGGAAGCCAATGGGGCGATGCCAAAGTGGGCTAAAATGCTCACATTTCAGGGTCCTCCTTAGAACACTTACTGGAGCGCTCTGCACCAACCGAAGTTTATCTAATAATGCAGAGGCACGCCCGTCGCATTAGGACAGTGTAGAAGATATAAAGGTGTGTACTAGCTTTTCTGCACGCTGAAGTGAAGTTTTGCAATATTGCTGGAATGGAAGACGACTGTTCTCACCGCTTTTTTTGCGTTGAGCATGCGGCGACAAGGGCGAGTCAATGGTGACACCAAGGCTTTTAAGCGAAGGGCTTACATTGTCTGGGCGGATGTCAAGCTTTATGATATCAGCAACACCCTGAGCTGCCCTGGGGCCCAGGAGTAATACTTCTGTTTTGTCAGGATTTAACAGAAAAAGGTTACTGGCCACCCAGCCCTTAAACTGAGCCACTCAGTTCTCAGTTTGTGAAAATTGTGAAAGCTCGCCTGTTTTAACAGCTGTGTTCAGCTCTGTGTTACTTGCATAAACGCTATGTTTCCTAATAAAATAATCAAGAGACAGCATGTACAAGGTGAACAGTATTAGACCCAGGACAGAACCTTGTGGGCCACCGTACCTCGTTCTGTTGGATTCGGAGGATTCATTGCTCACATGAACAAATAGGTGAAGGTTAGATATAGGCAGAAGTAGGATGCCTGCCCATTAACACCAACCAAAGACTTCAGGCTTGCCAGTAAAATGTAAAATGTCATGGTGAACAGCGTCAAATCCTGCACTTAGATCCAGCGGAATCTACTGGGATACATGACCAGCAGCAACCATAAGCAATTCATTCGCGACTCTCACTGGTGTGGCTCCAGTGCTATGGTTCGGATCCCATCAACAGATACCTGACTAGCAACTACATTTACCAAGATTTTATAAATCAGTGGAAAGTTAGAAATAGGTCTGTAATTATCCAAGTCGTTTGGATCCAGATCTGGCTTCTTGAGGGCAGCTCTGAGAACGTCAACCTTGAGCATCCCAGGCTTAAAGATGAGTCTGTCGTACTAAGTAGTGTGCTGATTATTAGTGGTGCAGTGTCTTTTAACAGCTTCGATATCAAACAGGTTGTGGGTTTCGTTAAAGTTGTAGTATAGTTTAAGTACGTCAGATTAACTTATCGTAGAGAATTTGAATATCTTATTTAGTCGTCGCAGAGTCAGGTGTCTGAATATCATGAGCCGCCGATGTAACACTCCAAATTGTCTCCCTAAATGTTAAGAATTTTGTTAGATGCAACAAAATCATTGCTGCTAATTGTCACTGGAACGTGCAAGTCCAACGATACGTGATCCCTTGTCAGACATGATGCGGCGCCAAATAGGAATCTGGGATTGTTATTGTGATTTTCTAACAGCCTGGACAGGTATGCGGACCTGGTCCTAGTCAGGGCATGTCTGTATGTTAAAGCACTTTCTGTTCAGGCAATTTGAGAAAACCTCTAGCTTAGTGATAAACCACTTACATTCAAGCTTAAGTGTGCTTGCTTGAGCTCACATGCTTTATCTGTACACACAAGGTATGTGTTTCTTGTCTATCAGTCATTTTTGTTTTAGTGGAGCCACACAGTCAAGACTGCTACAAAATGCCTGTTCAACCATCTGGAATTCAAGTTGTAGATCAGCCTCAATAGTGGCCTCATCTAATGTGTGTAAAGTGTGCAGAACTTTGTAGGCATGAGCTGTCGATGGACTGATCAAACGATTAAAGTAGTGCTCCAGAACCAATGACATTGCAGTATTTACCTGACTCTCAAATAGTGGGAGAAGTTCCATATGTTCCACAGAAATACTACAGCTAAGAACCAAATGTAAAATATGGTTAAACAAATGAATAGGTCCTACTACATTCTGCGTGAAACCAACAGAATCAAGTTTGGAGGCTTTTCTGACAGGATCAGTATCATTTCCCATATGGATATTTAATACCCTACAATGAGGACTTCATCTACAAGTATGGTCAAGCTTGTTAAGAAATCAGTAAATCCCTTAATGAAGTCACTGTAGGGGCCAGGAGGCCAATAAACAACGAGCAGAGTGACATTAGTGGGAGGTAGCATGTGGCCGTTATGCCGCTTACATTAAAAAACATGAATTCAAATGTGTGAAACTCGTACCCTGATCTCTCTGTGATACCTAGTTTGCAATCAAAGATAATAGCAACACCACCACTTAGAGGCTGTTTACAAGTATACTTAGGAAAGTGCAGACTCATTTAAAGGGGTGTAGTTGTCTTGCTGAAGCCAAGATTCTATTAAGCACAAATATCTACACCGTGATCAGTAATCAGATCAGGCTTTAGTAGCTAATGACCTTACATTCAACAAACCCAACTTTATTTTAACATCACTAATGTCATGTGTTATGGGGCTCAATTGAATATGTATTCAGTTGTCAAAGCATGTTTTGTGGCAAACCGCTGCTCTATGCTGGTTTGTCTGAGAAACAATTCCATAACCCAAAAACAACGCTAAAACTTTAGGGTCAACTGCGGGACACTTTTTAATATTCAAAAAAGCATCATCATAATAATTGTATACATACAATTTAAAAAACACTTTCTTGAGCCAGTTTGTCAATTCCATAACAGTCCAAAAAGGGTCTCTTCTACTGCCACGTCAACTCCGTAACACAATAGAAAACATGCATGCTCTGGGAAATGTGTAGTTCAGTGTTTTTAGATGTTCTGAGAGCCTGCATGCACAACGTGTGAATACAGTCACATGTCACAACTATCTGGACCGCTGGACAGTCACAACTCAGTAACATACAACAAAGGCATTCTGCGGCCATCTCATCAACATAGCCAAACTTTAAAAATACACAGTGAGTCAATGCAATAAAAATGTTCTCGCAATCGCATGTGAACTGCATGACACTATGTACACTATACATTCATTATACATATGTTTTCATATCGGCATGTAAGCTGGAAAGCACAATTAAATGCACCAAACTTCGTAACACAAAAGTAAAGGCCTTCGACTCGCAACTTGTAAGAGCAAAAATCTCAACAGTGGTACGGCACCTTCCTGACGTGATTTTTAAAAATGCGTACTCCCGCATTTTTTTTTAAAGACGCGAGCTGGGGACAGCGCGTCGACTGCGCAACACCAGCTTGCCTGTGCGAGGACGGGGCTGTGTCTCAGCTGCGAAACATGCTTCAACTCCGCAGTACAGCTGGAGTCTGATATATCCCGGAACCGGGGCACACCCTAAACGAGATTTTAGATTCTTACTTGGTGTTCACCTTCTCTGAGTGGAACTAAACTTCAGCTGGGAGGAACGGTGCATGTAACAACCTTCAGCCTTGGGATCGCTCTGAAATTGCTCTGCATGGGCTGTTGTGTTTGTATGTATCCAAAGGAGGAAGCACACCGGGACATAACTGTTTTCCACATTCTTTTTAATCCTACATCGCTGTATTTATTTCTTAATCAGGAACCCAGTATGTTCGTTAATATATCATTCCATTCAATGCTTTGCACCAAATACAATCAAATATTTTTATAAGCTGTATCATATGATTTTCTGATGTTACAATAAACTGGTTACATGTTGGCTAACATGTGAAGGAGCTTTATTGCTTATCAGACAATGTATCATTAATTTACAGACGTAGTAAATGATGATTTGGTCATAACTGCATTCCACCTGAACATTGTTACATTCGGATACCTGCTCACTACTGCCATCTGTAGTCTGACCGTAAGGACGCGGCAGCATCATTCAGGTCCCAGCAGAGGCTCTGAGCTGAAGGGTTTCATATTCTGATGCTCGGCCATGAGGTCACTGTTCGAAGGACATACAGCCATGGCCCGCAGTGTGAGCGCACAGATCCTCAGGGGCGGAGGGGAATGATACGTCCAAGAGTGGAACGTTTACATGTTACGGGGACCTACATAAAACAGCAACGAACACCAGCGGTGGCTGGATAAGCAGCCACCTTGGGATCAGACATCTAAAACAAAAAGATCTCATTTGAGCAGAATGTTCTTTCGAAAGAAGCAAAAATATGTTTACAACGAGTTAAAACTCACAACAGAGTAAAGCCTTATATACCTGTAGAAGGAAATCTACTTCTTCATATTTGATTTTGGTGATAATTTTTTTTTTGTCATGGAATCTGGACAATAATGACTCCAGGTATATGGCGGCGTGAAGCACAGGAGGTTATTTGTTCAGTGCCTCACATGAACGTGGGCACTCTGTTCACAAGGACTAGGTGTGAGGTAAGGCCTGAGCACTCCAGGACGCCGGGCAGGGCCCTCGGCCCAGAAAGGTCCACTAGGAACACTCTTCCAAGCGTTCTTCTTTGAGGAGCGTGGCAAAGATGGCCGCTGCCCTGGGGCCGCCCGGGGTGGTGCCTTGTCCTCCAGCAGGTGGCAGCACTGCGCCCACACACTTGCAGCTCACTGGCCGGAAGCGTAGGGCCAGCTGATGGAGCTGCCCGACAGCTGCATGTCGCGGATCAGCGTCTCGATGGGCGTCTTGCCCACCAGCCGCATGAAGAAAAGCTGGGAGATGAGCGAGGCGGGCACTGCCCGCAGGGCGGGCAGGCGCAGCAGCAGGCGGCCGAAGCGCTGCGGCTGGCTGGGGTACTGTGCCCGCTCATACTCCGTCAGCGCCACCTGGGCCTTCTCCTGTAGGGCCTCCACCTGCGCGGGGTCTGTCAGGCCGCACGCATCTGGGGGAAAGGGGGGGTAAAATAAGGCCGTTTAACATTGGTGGGCCGCATAGACCCGATTAAACAGATTACCAGTTTCATAAAATACTCTGTAATGGCAGGCACATGGCTACCAGAGGTCCAGAGAGTATGAATCCAGACCGTAATCATTATTTTGCTATTTGGCTACATTCTTGGATGGGGGCAAACAATTTCAAAATGGGGGTGGGTTCAGACCAATAATTTTACTATGTCGCTACCAGGGGTGGAGATTTCAGGTCCAGAGAGTATAAATAGATTTAGTTTCAACCAACCAGTTGAGTATAAAGAGTCATAATCACCTTGTACTCAAACTGGTTGGTTGAAACTAAATCTTGGTCTGGATTTATACTCTCTGGACCTGAAATCTCCACCCCTGGTAGCCACATAGTAAAATTACTGGTCTGAACCCACCCCCATTTTGAAATTGTTTGCCCCCATCCAAGCATGTAGCCAAATAGCAAAACAATGATTACGAGCCTCCCTTGAAATTTGCCGGACACCCCCACAGAAAATCATTTCTGGTCACGAATCTGGTAAGGGTGATTCCATTATCATTTACATCCGTGCTTCTCAAAAGATTCATGGGGGTCGCCAAGATGCTCCACATTCTCCCCGGGGAGTTGGGGGACAGTAAAAAAGTCGCCGTCCCCAAGGACTGATCTGAGGAACACTGATCTGCATCACCTGGGTCTAAGGGGCTTTTCCTTTTCAGGTTTTCAGTCCCAGAGACCAGTTACATTAATCATTGTGCTCTCGAAGGCCTTCTGTCAGCTGTCCAGGAAGAAGCTGCGTGGACCTGGATACTGTGCCAACCTCACAATGGGCTAACAAGTAAACAGAGTGTTGGTGACAGCGTGAAATTTCACGTTTGCCCCTGAAGAGGGAGCCAAACCTCAGCGTTCTGGTTTTTTTCGGCTCCCGCAGTTAAACAAAAATTGCCATGTGATGGATGGAGGGTGATGATTAAGTCTGTTAATTTTCCTAATCTGTGCCAGACGGTGCGTGGCGCATCTCCCTTGCGAGACAGATATCAAGCCAAGCGCTTCTTACCCCGGAGGTAGACGCCGACCCGTACAAACCGGACAAACGCACAGATACAGATACTGCGGGGCACTCGGGAGGTGAAAGGTGAAAGGGGCGAAGTATGGAGAGGAGCGGGGCGCACCTGGGGAGAGGAGGGCTATGGCCTTGAGGCAGCTGTACTCAGCAGCGTCCACCTGCAGGCGTGTGAGCTTCTCCACCTGGTCCTGGAGGAGTCGGACCTGGTCCATGAAGGACACGACCCGCTCGGCCGACATGGGGGCGGAGTGGAAGCCGGCGGCGGCCAGTAGCGGAGCGGCGTGCAGCGGCAGGCCGGACTGGGCCGCGTTCAGGATGAAGAGCTCGCTCCAGCTGAGCCTCAGCAGCGCCACCTGGTCCGAGACGGGCAGCTCGGGGAAGTAGGGGATGCCGCGGGTCCACTCGATGGTGCTGAAGAGCAGGCGGGCCGCCAGCTCGCAGATGCTGTCGATGCCCATGGTGTCGGACCCCTGGCCGAACGCCGGGGCGTAGCGCCCGCCGGGGTACGGCTCGGCCCGCAGGAGCCGCGAGACCAGCTCCGACACGGGCTGCCCGTCGAAGCCCTCGTCCGCGGCCCTCGCCCCTCCGCCGCCACTCGCCCCTGGCGGCGCGGGCGTGGGGCTCAGCGCTGACTGTGAGGGCGGGATCCGCCCTCGCTGAACTGCTAAGGGGAGGTGGGGGGAGAGACGGAGGAGCTCAGTTAGGCAGACGAGCCAGACGAGGTCCAGGTCAGCGGGGAGAGTCCAGAGCAGGGCATCGGGATCAGGCCAGAGGAAACTCACACGGAGCTGCGGCGGCATTAAATCGCGTCTCAGTTTACGAGCAGCACGCTTCCCAGAATTCACTGGCACGACGGCCTGGAAGCTGACCACGCAGAGCCTAAGGTTAATGCCTGGCCGGCCACACTTATGGCCGTCTGATGTCACCCAGGTCCATCCACTGCTCCACACAAAGCAGTTTCTTCGAACTGTATCCTACTGGGGTCACCCTTCCTGTTGATATGGGGAAATTCCTGGTGTGTGTGTGTGTGGGGGGGGGCTTCTGTATATATTACATTCTGGAGGCCAAATGTCACCAAAATGCAATAAAATCCTGTCATTTTGATGTTGTGGGTCCATTTTTGTTCAGTCCCTACAAAGGGAAGCTGAATTTTATGATTGTTGCTGCAATCAAAAACTTTCAATTGCTGAAAGGCTTGTATTTTGTTTGGTTATTTATGGTTACGGTTAGGGCTAGAGGTTAAGTGTGTCATTGTTTGAATCAGGGTTTTTCCCACAGAAATTAATAGACGGTCGCCATCAAGATATGAATACAAAAAAGTATGTGTCTGTGTGTGTGTGTGTGGATTAGGTTTACGTTACATTGTGGGGACAACATGTTTACCATAATGTAATATAAACTTGTTGTTTTGAAGTTGTGGGGACCATTTCTCAGGTCCCCACAAAGATCTCAAAAAACGAAAAATGCCAAAAGTCTCATATTCTGCTTGGTTACTTATGGTTAAGGTTAGGGCTGGGTAAGGGTTACGGCTGCCATGTTGGGATAAGGGTTCTCCCCAAAGAAGTAATTAAAGAGTCCCTACAAAGATATAATTACAAACTTGTGTGTGTGTGCGTGTAAAGGGTGGGGCAAACGGGAGCTTCTCAACAATCCCCATCCTCTGTTTTAAAGCATGCGACCAACCTTGTGGGGGGGGGGGGGGGGGGCCGGGCGCCGGGGCGGGGCGGGGGCCGGGGGGGGGGGGGGGCGGGGGGGGGGGCCGGCGGGCCGCGGGAC
>JABFDZ020000047.1:14638374-14655873 GCA_019775955.2 Pollimyrus isidori
CGGAATGGGCTTCCACGGCCGAGCGGCTGCACGCAAGCCTCACGTCACCAAGCAGAACGCCACGTGTGGGATGGAGCGGTGCCACTGCCCTCCGGAGCAGCGGAGATGTGCTCTCTGGAGTAACACATCATGCTTAGCTGTCTGGCAGTCTGATGGACGAGTCTGGGTTTGGCAGATGCCAGGAGAACGTTACCACACTGACTGCATTGTCCCAACTGTGTAGCTTGGTGGAGGTGGGATAATGGTATGGGGTAGTTTTTCAGGGGTTGGACCCTTTAGTTCCAGTGATGAGAATCTGGTAATATTTCAGCATACAAATACTTCTTGGACAATTCTAACAACCACACTGCCCCCAAGGGTTTTAGTTTATTTAATTTCTAATTAATTCCGTATGTGAAATGTTAGCCTAATCAAGCCCATTTATATTCAGGTGAATATCGAGCTTCAAACTTCATTTTTTTTAGCTCAGGGGTTGGACCCTTTAGTTCCAGTGAGGAGAATCTGGGGATATTTCAGCATACAAATACTTCTTGGGCAATTCTATGCTTCCAATTATGTAAGGAACAGTTTGGGGAAGAGGCATTTTTCTGTTCCAGCATGACTGTGCCTCGGTGCACAAAGCAAGGGCCAGAAAGACATGGTTGGGTGAGACTGGTGTGGAAGAACTTAAGAGGCTCCCTGGAGCCCTGAACACAACCCTGTGAAACACCCTTCGGATGAACTAGATCAGAGATTTGGAGCCAGGCCTTCACATACTACATCAGTGTCTGATTTCACAAATGCTCTCCTGGGAAAATGGGCAAACCTTACGGAAAGCCTTCCCAGAAGAGTGGCACCTCTTATAGCTGTATAGGAGGGACTAACTCCATATTGATGCCTATGGGTTTAGAAAGGGACTAAGTGCAATTATATAATCGGATAGTGCAATACACTTCTTAACTTCTAAATGTACAAAGTGTATAATAATAGTTTCTGTTTACTTCTTGTGTAATATATCCGACTACTTTTATTTATATTAATGTATATACACATCCTCATATTTACCACCCTGAATCTATGTGGCTTAAACGGGACCTGGGTACTAATTTCGTACCATAACATGGAAGTGTGCTGGTATGACAATAAAGAATCCTTGAATCCTTGAATAGAAGTTCCTATAGGTGTAAGGGCCACGTATCCCAATACTTTTGTCCATATAGTGTACATTGCTGGGTCCAACTATGTTGCAAATCACTCAGAAAACGTAAGCTATTGTGCCCCCTAGTGGTGACAGACAGTACACATAAACATTACATTTTAGAAATTTTACAAAGTTGTTAATTCACATCACAAAACAGCAACACATTTAAACCCCATGACCAGTACAACAGAGCTGCATTAAAATTTACCTCCAGTAAATTTAAATCATCACGTCTCAGCACTGACAGATCAGTCAGAAACGTGTGACCCTGAGCGTGTAAATTCGGAACCAGATAACGCAGACGGCGTATTTGGAACGCGACTGACGGCGACTGGGGCGGCTCCTCCTGGACAAACGCGAGAGCAGATTCTGGACCGACACGGATGTTCACTGTGTGAATGCGGTGCTGCTGCCGGCATGAGCTGCCTCTCTCACCAGGCAGTCTAAAGGCAAGCTGGGAAGAGGAGGAGGAGAGAGAAGAGGTGGGAGTGAGGGAGCGGCGGGTGGACCCTCAAATTTAATGATGAGCTCGGGACGATTCACCATACTAATGGACTGAAGGACATAGGGGGAAAAAAAACAGCAGTTTGCAAACACGGGTGGCATAAGCCAGAGAGAACTACCACTGGTATCTGGTGACTCTATAACCAGAAAGACTTTGGGTCGCATCCCACTGTGGATCTGTGGCGCATTCAGAGCATCACATGCTGCTGTGTTGACACCTTCTGTTAAAAATGTTTAAGCTCTTTCTTCCTCTCAATCTGCACTCGAGATCCCGTTACGACAAAGAAAAAACAAATTTATAAAAAAACAAACTGAAACATCACATTGACATAGTATGTACTATAGTAGTAGAATATAGTAGCATTTGGACCCTTTAATCAGTACATAGTTGAAGCACCTTTGGCAGCAATAACAGGCTTGAGTTTTGCTAGGTATGGGAGAAAAGGCTACGAACACCGATTTCGGGAGTTTTTGCCATTATTCTCAAGTTGTGTGAAGGCGGATGGAGAGCGCTGGGGAGCAGCCATCTTCTGCTCTCTCCAGAGATGTTTGATTGGGTTTAAGTCCGGGCTCCGCCTGGGCCACGTAAGGTTATTCAGAGTTGTCCGTGAATGACCCCTTGCTTTGTCTATTCTTTGTGCTTGGGGTCATTGTCCTGTTGGAAGGCCAACCTTAACCTAAGTTCCAGAGGGTTTCATTAAGGAAGTCTCTCTACTCTGCTCTACTCAGCTTTCCTTTCCCACCCTCACCAGTCTCTCGGATCCTGCCATTCTGTGTAAAACTCCCACGACCAATTTGCTCCAGACATAACACTTAGACCCGAGGTCAACATTTCAATCTTGGTTTCATCAGACCAGAGTATCTTGTAACTAATATCCTAGGAGTGCCTTTAGGCGCCTTTTTGCAGATCGCAAGGCAGCTTTCAGTGAGGTGAAGCTTCAGTGGGGCCCCTCTGCCCTAAAGCCCAGATCGCTGGATTGCTGCAGTGACGGCTGTCCTTCTGGAATCTTCTCCCATTTCCATACAGGATCTCCAAAAATCAGTAACCTTGGGTTCCTGCTCAACTTTCACCAAGACCCTCCTCTCCTGACAGCTCTAGGAAGGGTCTTGGTTTTTACAAGCTTCCTCCATTTATGAATTATGTACTCTGAGGAACTTTCAATGCTGCAATGGTTGCCTTCCCCAGATCTGCACACAATCCTCTCGGAGCCCTGCAGACAATCCCTTCCATCTCATGGCTTGGTGATGCTCTAAAACACATCGGAAACTGTGCGACCTTCAATAGATAGTTGTGCACCTTTTCCAGCTCGTGTCCAATTATTTGAATAAACCACAGGTGGACTGTAAACAAGACGTAGAAATAGCTCACAGATCATCAATATAAATGGGATGCACCAGAGCCCAATTTAAAGTACCTTAGCAAAAGATCTGAATACATACATCATTCAGTGCTTGATTTTTCATTTGCCAAAAATTCTAAAATGCTATTTGCACTGTCATTATAGCGTATCGATCATAGATTTATGAGGAAAAGTGTGAGTTTAAGTGTTTTTGCAGAAAAGAATAAGATGTGAAAAAGTGAAGGGATCTATACTTTGTGAATGCACCGTATCTGCAGTGTTTGTTACCCTTTGAGTGTTTGACAAAAACAGTTTTTAAATAAGTGCATTAAAATTAAACGCGCCCTT
This sequence comes from Pollimyrus isidori, assembly GCA_019775955.2. Classification (NCBI taxonomy): domain Eukaryota; kingdom Metazoa; phylum Chordata; class Actinopteri; order Osteoglossiformes; family Mormyridae; genus Pollimyrus; species Pollimyrus isidori. Next base: position 14,641,747 of record JABFDZ020000047.1, read on the forward strand.
TGGCATTGGGAGCACCGTTCATGAAGCCAGTGTGTAGGGAAGACTGGCAGCTTGACGCTAGGGTCAGGTACCCATAAGGCACTCAAATGCAGGCCTTTACGCTTCACACATCACCCATGAGGCCCAGTCCACTTCCGCAGTGCCAGCTGACAGGCGGGCGGCTAATAACTGTGCCCTCAGGCAAAGACCGCCCTGTGCAGCCCAAGAACGGCCACAGCTGACCCTGGAGAACGCCATCGTGCGAGTTATCGTAGAGGTTCAAGTAATGATGGCCAAAAGCACGCCGCATGAACCATGTGCGGTATTTTTTTGACCCCACTAGATGGTGCTCTTGGCTTGAGGTACGCTTTGAGCCCTTTTTTTGAACATATGCCATCTATCCCATAAAGGGCTCAGAGCATACCTCAAGCCAAGAGCGCCACCAAGTGGGGACCAAAAAGTACAGCAATTGGTTTGAAATTGGAGTTGCCGTTTTGCCCATCAGTAGGTGGGAGACTGCCAAAGGATGCAGTCTGTCTCTGCCCCATCATCCCCACCACAAGTCTCCTGAATGATTTCTCTTACGCAGCCGCTGGCACTCCTGCTCCTGTACCTGACCCAGGTGGCCATCCTGGATGTCCCTGACTGGGTGGTGGAAGGGAAGGCCAAGCTGGAGTATCCACATAGAGAGGCTCTAAGGGTAGGTCCTGGGTCCAGCCGGTCAGGGTTACAGAAAATCTAACCCACAGCAGCCACTGCAATCGCTAGTAACTTTCTGCGCAAGCCTGTCCCAGAGGCGGGGGCAGCAGAGGAGAGAGGAAACTGAGTGACAGAGGGACTGAAGGGGGGGGAGAAAGGGAAGCTCGGTCCCACCCACCCTAACATGGGGCCAACGTCACCCACAACTGCAGAGAAAGCCAGCCACTCTGGGGGCCTCAGCAACCTGAATAACAGGCCGTTCCTCCTGGGACCCGTGAAGTGGCTGGACAGCTCAAACTTCCAACGACTAAAACACACAAAAAAAAATCATCTTCTGTGGGGACGATGAAAGGAATGATCACTCTGCCGGCAGAGAGCAAACATCTGAAATCTAACCGCACCAGTGTGATGCCCCCGGTGGTTGCGAGGGACTCCTGCCCACGTGTCAGTCCCCAGTGCACAAAAAAAATCCTAATTTAAACATTCTGACTTCCTGGTTATTTCTGTAAGACCTGGAAATAAACATTACTAAAAAGAAAACTTTTCCCTGCTATGCTGTTCACCCTGATATATCCGCAACAACAGATCACCCATCAAGATTTCCCACAACAGACCTGTTATTTCCAGTTGTATCAACAAGGACCCTGGGACAATTCCAGCTTCGCTGCTTATAAACAACGCTTCTGCCCAAATTCCTACACGTTTATTTATAACAGCGCAGAACAGGCTGTACACACCCAGCAAAGACTGAGAGAGTCTGTAACCACCACCGCTCCTAAAAGCAGGCACTCACTGTTCAATAGGAGCCAGTTCCCCTTCCATGCGAAGGCCCATATTAACAGGACTAAGGTGTAGCCTTGCCATCTCACGGGGGAACCTTCTCGAACATTCTGCTCCACATACTGGACAGGCCATCGCTTTCAGAAAGGACGGGGGGGGGAAATCCAGTTCACAGGACTGACATATTCAATAGGAAACGGGCGCTTTACATTCCAGGATTCATCCCTATAAGGCAGGGTTATTCAACTCACGGTCCTCGAGGTCCGAGCCCTGCTGGTTTTCCAGCCTTCCTTTACCCATCAGTCAGGTGTGAAGCCTCTGACCAATCAGAATCAGTAATTATTAAACCACAACCTGGGAGAACTGAAAACACGGCCTGGATTTGGAATCGAGGTCCGGAGTTGAAGAACCCTGCTATAAGGGATCCCAGTCCCGCCTGAGGCGGCGTGGACAGGAAGCCTGCATAGCAGACAGAGTTGCTCACCATCTACTGATAAGAGAAGCCGTCAAACGCTCCGAGGCCCCAGTAAACGGCGTTTACAGGCTCCACCTTTTCACTGCCACTCAATGACACACAGCACTCACAGCCAAAATAAGCATCATCAACCCATTTTACTACCTGCAACAAAGGCACTGAGGTACAAAAGAACACTACCATTCCACTCCAAAAAGGGGACTCACAACTACTCGATCTGTAAGACGGGAGAGGCAAGGCGACATACTGAAAAGAAAACTCAAGAATTCACACCCTTATTAATCACAGAGGTGTTGGCACCATTCTGAGCTGCCACAGACATTAGGCGGTGGAGTTTATTAATGACACAGATGATCAAAACGTGCTAGTGTTGGCGAGAAGGATGCTTCACGAACCACTGGCTGCATTTTCTGACCCCACTAGATGGCGTACGCTTTCAGCAAATACAGCTAACGGTTCACAGAGCATTATTTTAACCATCACGAACACGCACCTACCTGGGTTTGACATCCAACAGAAATGGATGGGGGGGTATAAAGCGAATGGCTGGGGTCAGTTGCTGCTACATTTGCAGGGTTCACACATCAGCTTGGTGTGGTAGACGGCAGGAAAGCTGCCGCAGGTTAATTACACTGCCCACACACAACTTGAGGGGGCGCTAGTGATCACTTGTATAGACCAGCTTTAATCTTTATATTTGGAAAGCATGTATGTATAAATAATGGCTTGGCATCTATTCTTTTTTTAAAAAAAAAAACGCTATTGTACAGAGAAAGGACCCAACCCTGAAAAACAACATATTTTATTCTAAGCCCAAAGTATACGAGTAAGCCGGGAATCGGAGGAGACCTAAACCGCAAGACCTGGCACAAATTCTTCATAACTTCAACAACATATAATCACATTAAGTTTGAGTACAGGAGAAGAAACTCTTCATCTAAAACCTCATCCATGGTCAGACAGGATATGGAACAAAGGGCTGCAATGGCGGCCACTTGTGGTTCAAGCCAGGCACTGCATCAGAAGAGCACTGCAGAAACACAGTGGAAACTCAGCTAGAAGAAAGATATTAAAAAACAAACTGAATACAAACATGACTACATTTTATACAGGCATCATTCCCACATTCAAAAAAAGTCCGTGAGTTGCTCATCTCGCTGGCCGACTGTGTGAGCTACCATGTATGATGGTGTGCGTGTGTCTGAACGCAGTGCACTGCAACTCTTAAGTGTCCTCGGTCATCTCCTGGCTGTCTGTCCGAGCAATTTTCCGAGGAGGGGCGGGACTCTCCCCTTCCACGTGTTCCTGTTCCCGCTTCTTGGCGGCATTCTGTCAGAGAGAGAGAGTTTTCAGTTTTAAAATTCCTTTTATTGGGACATTTCCAACCACAAAATCTCCTATACTTCAAAATAAAAACAATAAAACAAGGAACATAAAGAGAAAGACTATCAAATAAACTAATCACAGGCAAAAAGAGAGAGAAAAAAAAAAGTAAGGTCCTCATTTACATTTCTAAATTGAGAGAGAGAGAGCGAGAGAGAGAGCGAGAGAGAGAGCGAGAGAGAGAGCGAGAGAGAGAGAGCGAGAGAGAGAGAGAGAGAACACGGCCTCTGATAAGCCGAGATGTCCCAGCATCTATAGGCACAAGCTTCGAGGTATAAAGAGGCAAACCTTTTTGTCCCACTGCTGATGAAGGTATCGTAGGAGAATGTTAGTCTTCTCTGTGACAATGACTGCAAGGAGGCGAAAATGAACACGTTTCACCTAAATGTGACGTAAAGCTTCCGGTCAAAACATCAGTTAAGGAGAGAATGATTACAGCGCGATCAATATTAGGAATTTACACTGGGGAAGAAATAAGAGTGGGATTCAGGGGGGGGACAGCGAGCGTGGAGACAGGTGGGTGCGGGACGAAGGGCGGGGAGGCGCAAAAAGACAGGGAGGCAGAGAAACACTCACTCTGCTCAGAAGGGTACTCTCTCGTTGGAAGGTAAACCGATGGTCTCCTGTTCTGTAATAAACATTCACAAGCATTTAACAGCAGAGAAATCCTGATCCTCGCTTTCCCAAAGGCAGTCAGTTAGAAGCCCTAGGCACCACCCACTACAGCCCAACAGAACCCACAGCTGTCAAACCCCGTCCAGAGTGCCGCTGTATAACCCCACCCCCACGGCCTGCCAGGAACGGGAGCGCTCACCGACGCCTTGCACACAGAGTCGGCGTGAAACCTGCTGAAGTTGCTCTTGTTGTAGACGGGGAGCCCCTTCAGGAAGTCTGCCTGCAGGAGAGCCAGCCATTAGCAACCACACAGAGGTACACTGAACATAAACGCAACCCTTAACCCGAACCTTTTTAGTTAATCGGGGAGCCAGTGGTAACGGCAGCAAACAGCAAAGCAGCGCCAAGGCTCCTCAAAGCACTCTAGGGAGTCGGTCTGATATTTGAGATCAACATGGAATCTAGCTGACCCAACAGATACACACCTATTCCCATAACATGTCAGATATCATAAAGAGAATCAGATGACAAGCATACCCTACTGACGTGGGTTATGGGATAATTACAAGGATCCCGGAATGCTATAATTCTTAACACGGATTTTAATATAAGGATAAGACCATAAACACACAGCTCCTATTAGGAGTATAGGGAGGACTAGGGGCGTTGGCCTATGATCAGATGGCTGCATCCATAAACAACGTAACACTGCCTACTCTGCTTTAAACGCGTACAAACGTAAAATCGCCGCTTCGTGGTACCGTCTTATTGATTTGCGGCTTACATTAGAGTCGATCTACTTTGCACCGTTCAAAGCACTACCGGACGGGACCGCACCGCTAGGTAAAATACCGAGGACATTTCAAAGCCTCATATAACTGGCTACAATAAGCCGAACGGACCAAAACGGTCTCTTATCACACAACCGATGACCAGATACCGGACAGGCTTACTACCTACCAAACCAGCAGGGGGACATGCTAACGCAGAAGCGAGTGCTACACGGCTAAAAGATAAAAGTGTCCACCTGACAGGCAGAACAATATGTAGAACCTCACCTTGTCCATATTTTCCTGGGCTGCGACGGTCAAAGTGAAGCAGTTCGGGGGTTTAACTGCGAAATATCCGGGCGACGCCACTATTATAAGCTGCTAGGCAGCTGCCGTGCCGTCGTTCTGTTAGCGGACTGCTAGCTAACTAGCGATAAAAAGGATCAGACTACAGCTATGAAACCATACGCCGTATGAACAACACGCTTGAACGGTAAGAAACAGAAGAAATCACGACAACGTGCTTTAGTACATAAGACCGTGAATATGTATATATTTACACGAAAATTAAATGTATTTTTCGCACTATAGCAACCGCCTAGCTAGAACCTGCCATCTTTGATTCTTTACGCCCAATAGCCGTGGAAGCACATTTACGTCATTTTTCCTGGTACCCAGACTTAATTCTGATTGGCTATCAACCGTCGTTTCAGAGGTTGCGTCGTGACTCACTACCAATCATAAACCACCGCTAAGAGAATTAACATAGGTTGAGATATCTATGAATCACGTGTGCGGAAGTTCGGCACTAGTTGATTGACGTGTTGATTAACGTGTGAAGTGCAGATCAAATCAAAGTTTATCAAATACACAACAGTACAGCATTTGGCAGTAAATGCAGGCAATGAAACGAGTCTCTGAGAGCTCCCTTTATAAAGGTTGCCGCTGAGTTACTCATGAGTGAATATATTTGCTAAATTCGGATTTGAAACTTTTATTTGATTCCTCGTCGGCTGCAACTGTACTTGATGAGTATTATGAAAGTTTCATGAAGTTAATTAAATACTGGTTAACTCACATCGGGTTCAATAATATATTTTTGCAATTACAGTGGTACCTGGGTATACGTCCTTAATCCGTTCCGGTTCCTTGGATTTACACCAAACAGGACGTATACCAAACGAAAAAACGGGAAAATGATTAATCCGTTCCCATGGGAAAAAATCCTATTGTTCTTAGCATATTCATACATTTATGGGGTTGTATAAAATAATTTAAACACTGCTTGATAGTAAAATACACAAAAGCAATTACATTAAATAAATGAAAAGAGTTATAGTTAATAGTGCGGGCAGTCGTGGCTTTGTCTCGAGAGAGGTAAACGAGGGTACAGTAGGTGCCGTGATTCATTTTGACCCATACAAGTTCTACTCAAGTCGTATTTCAAACTAAGTTCGTATACCAAGCACCGTATATATATATATCCAATTGGGTCACACCCAAATATTATAAATATCATTACCGTTCTCCTTCGTGTGAATGACCGAACATATTATACCTCTATACTTTTTACATTTTTGAAGTTAGTTTTACCGCAAGTATAGGTATCGTTGTAACCCAACATGCGTACAGATGTTTTATCAAAGGCAACATATCTGCACCGAATACATATGTTGATTATATAAATGCTTTTCGAAGTGACATGAGCGAGATGTAAGCGTGTACCTAAACCTACCACTCCCATTTTTGTGTATTGAATTTATTTAGAAATAAATGGGGTGTTATGTATAAGAAGTTTACTTACCTAGTCAACACTGTCCTAATACTTATACAGGACATTTTATAACTGGCAGTTTAGTATACATAGGCAGCAGTAAACCAGTTACGCCAAACCAGTTATGTTTACAAAACTGGGAAATATAGACCAACTCGAAAACCATTCATCTGGATTGAGCTTAACTTTATTTATCGACACAATATGAAGAATGAGTCCCAGGGCAAGCCTCACTCCATTAAGTTAATAATGTGTCGGAGGGTTGCTTTTCCGCGACGTTACTTCACATCTGCAGGTCCAAACCCCCAGATGAGATGTCCCACATAGTCTGATACACAAGAGGGCCTGATCAGTGCGTCAAAGATTTCCGTCCTTTGAGCATTCTTCTTAGAATCACCTCGATGCCGCCACGGGTGCTGATCCTCTTCAGCCAGCCATGGGTTCTCTTTCGTTTGATATTCTTGGGCTGGTACTCGGTGCCGCGTTTGACTGTCCGAACCTGCTGGCAAGCCCAAGGCAGAGACTGGAACACGCCACCTAGACGCTGAGCTTCCGCCCTAAATGGTACCCAGCTGCTAGCTGCCCGAGTGTGTGAAGCGCCACAATCAAGCAACTGCGTAAGCGGGGTCCTGTAGGGAAAAAAAACGACCGGACCCTTTACACGACAAATCACCCAACATCAATACACGCTGATTTATTTATACAGAGAACTAAAAACACACTCTCCCAGGTCCACGCCATGGTGAACCATCTACTAAAGTACATGTACCTGCTTGGCGCCCGTCCAATTCCAAACAGTAGGTGGGCTGCTGGTCTTAGTACATTCATTTTTGTTTAACTTCGATTTTATTACTGGACAGTGGCTAGCGTGCTCTTTCTACTTTCATGACAATTTCTGTTATTCTACTCTATACGCTTGCGGATACGGCCGTATCTCGATCGGGGCAATAGGAACAGGAAGTTAGTCACGGACGTCCTTCCGCCGCCAAGGTCGAAATTTACAACAGATCTGAGATCGGTCTGCTCCTTGTAGAAGGGGTTATTTGTGGATTGCTAGCAGAGAAAACTGGTTGTAGAACAGAGACGTCCGAGTGTATCTGCGCATGCGTAAAACCGTGTTCTATTACAGAAGGTGGTGCGGCATGTTTGCTTGTGGTCGTGGAAATGGTTTCTGTACCAGTGGTGAAACACTGTTGTCGCCTATGACTCTCGTTCTAAAAAGAACCATAGTCATCGACCAAATATATCATTGTTTAATTATGTCAAACATGATTGTTTTTAAATAGAAATGGACATGATGCTTGTTTATAAGGTCATTTAATGATAAAATGTTACATATGCATTATACAACATTATTAAAATGATTTATGTTGTGTATGCAAGGCGTAAACATAGCAATCTAACAAAATCTCTTGAGACACACAGAGCATCTTGGAGACAGTTGCTTAGCAACTAGAGCACTCACTGCGGTCGTGGTACAGAAAAATGTATTTTGTTCAACAATTTACATAAGTATAAATGTTATTAATTTAAAAATGTAAAGAATATTTGGATAAACCGGCTTGAATGATAAATTTTGTTTCTAAACAGTGCAAAGAAAGACGAATAACCGTAGGACAGGTTGTACAGAAACAGATTTGCATAAGAACTGCAAATAAAATATAGAACAATCGATACGCGTAGGCGAGTAATCTGGGTCAGCCTGCGGATGGTACATTCCGAGGGGAAGGGTCTCATCGTGCCCGGTCGTCCCTCCACTTGCCTCGGTAACAGAGACTGCAGACGCCTCATTGGCAGACTCCGTACTGATAGCGGCAACTGATTGGCCAACACCGCCGTCAATCACAGGGAGCGGCGGGGCTTCGTCGATGCGGCGTGTAGAGGCGATGAAAGAGGGGGAATCAGTCCGGGTCTGTACAACCCGGCTGATGGGTGCTTTGATTCACCGCATGATCATCCTGCCAATGGCTCCAGAGGGGGTCGATGGCGCAGCGGCACCTGCGCACCCCGGTTCGCCTCCATTTACAACTAATTTCCATACTAACAGGTAAACTCCTAATAGGGACCTGAGAACCAGTTTAAATGCAGCAGATTCCAGTAAAATTTGACTATTGGATTGGCTGCGGTTTTGTGGGCGTTTGAGAAAATAAAGGAAACTTCGTTCGTCATCTGTCATTTTCTCTACTTCTGCCGGAATCGTCGGTGAATCAGGTAAGATCTCCCTCGGGATTTTTGACACCTGTCACGTGTCCTCCTCCATCAGGCTCTAATATGCGCTTGCGACGCGGTTTTCTGGTGCCGCCGTTTTTACTTTCCTTCGTTTTCTGTTCTGGCTAGCGGGTTCAGGCTATCCATTGCGCAAAGGGGATGCTGCGGCAGCGCTGACAAGCAGGTGCCGCAGCAGTGAGATGTCTACTGCAGAAGCGGACCACCGTGCAGCCCTCAGCCTGCTGGACGAAGCTTGTTATTGCAATATGCCCGCATTATAGGCACCGCATTACCTTGTGTTGATCCTGGGACTTACCGCTTTTTATCAGAGCAATTAATGATGCGCTAAATAATGATTAAGTCGGTGTGTGCTAACTCTTAGGGCAAACGTTTAAAAATGACCTTCCTGCGTGTCCTTTACAAAGAAAGTCTGCACAACCGTAATGCGATAGGCGTAGAATAGTAGAGCCACGGAACTGTCCTGGTGTGCCAGTAACCTGGGTCCCATCCCTGTGTTTGCCTGTGCGTGCTGACTGGGCTGGTCCCAACAACACTGAGGTGAGGACTGGGACTGGGAGGATCTGCAACAGCCACTGGGTGCACAGAAAACTTACTGCAAAGAAGCATCCTGCTGTAGCTGATTCCTAGGTGAATCTGAGTGCTATATAGAGGTGAGTTAGAGGAGAGTCCAGTCTATTGGATTGAAGTTACTGTAATAATAATAATAATAACATTATTATTATTATTACGTACTGATGTGGTGGCATCAGTACATAATGGCTTATTGAGGGTGCTGTTGTTTTGGCCTTAGAGAGAGTAAAGGAAGCAGGTGAATGAGAGAGGTGAACCCAGCAGGGATTAGCTGCATGTCGTGCTTCAGTGCTGCCTCTGCTGGTGCGCTTTGGGAACTGCATGTCCGACCATTGACCTCGCTCAGCAATTCAGCATCATCTTGTCATGCTTCCAAGAGACTATTGATGGCACTGAGGCTAGTGCCAGCTGCCCTCGTCTCATCAGCTGCCGCGTGAGGATGTATTCCTGCGGTCAGCTAGCGATTCTGAATCAAGCGAACGAGACCTGAAACGTGGGCTCAGCACATGATTTTTTTTTGTTCCGCCGCCCGTTTTATGAAGCTGATTTCTGAGCCAAGAGGTCGTACCCAAGTTCAGCTGACCTCCGTGCCAAGGGGCTGGGGGTATCGCCCATGGAGGGGGAGAGAAGCGGGGCGAGTGGCGGACAACGGGGGGTATTTTGAAAGGTGACATCGCGCCGACGCCCCCGGATATTTGTTTGTGTTCGCAGGCGGACACGATGCTGATGGGCATCGTCGAGAGTTTGCTGTGCTGCTTGTCGGCAAAGTACGGTAACGCGCCCGTGCGTCTCGGAGCCCCGGATGCCAGGGACGGCTTCGAGTTCGTGGAGGTGAAGCCGGGCCGGGTGCTGCGGGTGCGCCACATCACCCCCGATCGGCCGGCGGGCGAGGAGGCGGACGCGCCACCAGGGGTCAGCGTCCGCTGCAAGCGCAAGATCGTCGTGTATCGCGGTGGGCAGCTCCTCATCGAGAACCTGGCCGACGTGCCCCGCTCCGAGATCCTGCACTGCCAGGACGGGAGCGCCGCCGAGGTCAGCGCCACGCTGGAGGTGGAGATGGGCGCCGCCCTAGCTGCAGGCCCCGGTACTACACCTCCCACGGGCCGCCGGCGACGCCGTCCGAAACGCGCGGTGCTGATCGACGCGGAGCAGCGCATCTCCAGCTGCAAGGGCGGCCAGCCGGACGTGGCCCTCTTCTTCCTCCACGGGGTGGGCGGGTCCTCGGACATCTGGGCCAATCAGGTGGACTTCTTCTCGCGCCTCGGCTACGAGGTGATCGTCCCTGACCTGCTGGGCCACGGGGCCAGTTCCGCTCCGCAGTTCCCCGCCGCCTACACCTTCTACGCCCTGGCGGAGGACCTGCGGGTCGTCTTCAAGAAATTCGCCCGCCGACGTAACATCCTGGTCGGCCACTCTTACGGGTCAGGGTCTCCATCCCCCCGGTCTGCCGTCGCCGCCCCCCCCAGGTCGCCCCCCCCAGGGTCCTGAACCTCTCTGTCATTGCAGGGTGTCATTCTGCACCTTCCTAGCACATGAATACCCGGAGCAGGTGCACAAGGTGGTGATGATCAACGGCGGGGGTCCAACAGCCCTGGAGCCCACCCTCTGCTCCATCTTCAACCTGCCCTCCTGCATGCTGCACTGTCTCACGCCCTTCCTGGCCTGGAGCTTCCTCAAGTGAGCCCGTCCGTCCGCGGCCCTCCCAAGTGCAGGCGATGCGGGGCGCAGGCCTGGCCGTGACGCACGCCTGCTCCTTCTCGCCCCCTACAGGGCCGGCTTCGCCCGCCAGGGGGCCAAGGAGAAGCAGCTGCTGAGGGAGAACAACGCCTTCAACGTGTCGCCCTTCGTGCTGCGGGCCACCATGAGCGGCCAGTACTGGCCCGAGGGCGATGAGGTGTACCACGCCGAGCTCACCGTGCCCACCCTGCTGCTACATGGCATGTGTGACAAGTTCGTGCCCATCGAGGAGGACCAGCGCATGGCAGAGGTGCCCGGAGTCTCTCACGCAGCCACCTGACCCAAGTGCTCCACCCTCATTCTGTCACTCACAGCCACCTGACCTCAATCCTCCAATCACAGTCTGTCCCTCATACCCACCTGACCTCAGTCCTCCAATCACAGTCTGTCCCTCCTAGCCACCTGACCTCAGTGCTCCAATCTTTGTCTATCACGACCTCGATGCTCCTATAACTGCCATGTTCCTGACCAGCCCTGTGATTTGTTCCCTTAGATCCTGCTGATTGCCTTCCTAAAAGTCGTGGAGGAGGGCAGTCATATGGTGATGATGGAGTGTCCAGAGACAGTCAACACGGTCCTGCACGAATTCTTCCTCTGGGAGCCTGACGCCTCGGCCAGGCAGCCTCCCAGCAAGCCTGATACCGAGCCGGCCAATCCAGCCCCTGAAGCAAGAAACACCAAAAGAAAATAACCAATGGGAGTCTGAGATTCCAGAGAGTGTAACCAATGAGAGTCCTCCTTGCTGGTGAGAGCAGAGCGATTTGCGAGCAGGCTGACCTGAGCGTATCTGTTCCAGAGCCAAGGAGTATGGAGTGGAGGAAAGGAAGAGGAGGGAGGAGAGGAGGAGAGAGACATAGGGAGACAGGGAGAGTTTGATAGGAGGTAGAAGATGCCAAGGAACGCATGATAATGGGATGATCTGGACATTTCCGAGAGGGAAGTGCATGGCCGCCACCCACCGATCACTCCACCCGTCCCGATAGATACCCCCCCCCACCCCACACCACCCCCTTGGTGAGGAGAGGGCAAAGGAGACGCAGAACAGTGCTGGGAGCTTCTCTGTGAGGAATTAATGTCACCGGATTGGCTGTATGTGACGGAGACCATGTAAGCCAGCCAATCAGCTGCGGGAGAGAAGCAGAAGCTGGGCAACATGCGTGTGCTGCGTGTCCTTCACCGCAGGCATTTCAGTCTGCCTGAAACCCCACTCTGAGTCTGCTCACCAGGATAAATACAGTAGTACCTTGTGAAATGTTATTACTGACTGGAGTGTGACGTTGTAAGCAGTGAAGTCGACGTGTACAGACTTAAATCATCTCGTCTCCTTTTGAGGCGCTGTGTGTGTGCTTTGCGCTCTAGTGCCCCCTTGTGTTCAGCTATGGCCTCAGCAGTGTTATTTTTAGCACCTCTGACAAGGGGGGGGGGGGGCTCGTGTCCTCGAGCAATTTATGTGACCTAAGGTTTGGGCATGCGGTCCACTTCAGGATTCCCTCATCCCTTCACAGGTGCATTATGGGAAAGTATTGCACACACTGCCCCACCCCTGCTTCCTACCTGCCATGTCCACATGGTCTGCTGGCAGATACATGTGTATGTGTCCCTTTAGTGGTTTGGGCTCAGGAGGAGAATAAAGACGGGAGATGCCTCCCTCTCATGTCACCGTGACTGTGCGCCTCTGTGCCGTGTTTGGTGTAAGTATCAAATTGTGCAGCACGTCGCTTAACACCAATGACCTGCACAATGTACATTAAGTCAGTAGTCTGATGTGCAGCTTAGGAATCCTGGACGTCCGTGTCTCCCTGTCTCAATGGTGTATGCGACAACAGCGTGAAGAATAAACGTGGTTTTTAAATGCTGCCTTCTGAGGTGTCTGTCTTTCCACGTGCGCGTGACCACACACCCACACGGGTACGGCTGCTCACCTCATCCTGCTGGTTCCATCCCCCCCGGACACCTCTGACTGACGTCTCCCTGTGCCTCTGGACCACCAAGAGTCTTCCTCACATCACGGATGATGCCCATGTGATTTTCGCATGAAGAAACTCCCCGTGGGGAACCATAGGGGCAGAAAGGCTATCATGAGGGAGCTATGACAGAGGGTGTCTGTGGGGTCCCTCGAACCCATGGCCAAATCCCAGTCGTTCTGGAAGGAACTGGCAATCATACGCCGCTGCGTTTCAGGTCACGTCCCATGCAGCCCCCCAATATATGGCAGGAATCTTAGAGACACCGATTAACCCTCCCTACCTAACTCAAAGGTACAACAGCAACCGCCTCAACTGAGACAGTGGCTCACGGCTGCAGGTCCTAAAAGGCGTATTCCCCCACAATGAGTAGTGTAGCATAACGTGATCTCCTCCAGAGCAGGTGAAACCGTGTTGGACCTTTACCATGGTTAGCTGAAGTATAGGAACTAAATATTTAACACAAGTTCCTGACCTTAGATGACAGACCTTTTTATATGACTCACACCTAAAATGGCCGTTTTGTTGCGCCATAAACATCCGACAGTGAATCCTGTGGGTGGACATGACACACAGAAGAGAGAGACCAGCATAAATATTCATATTTATTTCTGTCTTGACAGAATACATGGTGTAAAAGTGCCACTTTGCACATACATATAAATTATATTGGGAATCATTACAGCGACTGTACGGAAGGCTGGAGGGGAAGTTCAGTCTCCGGAGACGGCCTTTGGCTCCGCCCCCTCCCACGGTCTGTTCTGATTGGCGGTCATCCCGACCACGCTAAAAACGTAGCCCAGGCTCACTGGTTCACAGGAGCACTTCACGGGCAAAAGCCTCTGTGGGCCCATGGCATAAAGAGCTAACTAGCTTGGACTCGCTGCCTCAGATCGAGCCTCTGGGACTCGAGTCAGGACCGGCGGCCCAGAGGTGTGTGGAACGGTCCCCAGGACGGGGAGGCGTGTCACTGCCTGGGGAAGACGACGTCGTAGACCTGCCTGTAGTGCTCCACAAAGTGCACCTCCAGGCTCTCGGTGATGTAGTCAGGCAGGTCGGAGTAGTCCTTCCTGTTCTCCTCGGGCAGGAGGATGCAGGTGACTCCAGCACGCTTGGCCTGGGGGGGGAGGACGGAGGGTCACGGGGGCAGAA
>JABFDZ020000047.1:14659722-14669914 GCA_019775955.2 Pollimyrus isidori
GCGGAGGCTGCCATGCAAGGTGCCAACCTGCACACCGGGAGCAATTTGGGGTTCAGTGTCTTGCTCAAGGACACTTTCATGGGGTCAGGAGGAAGCGGGGCTCGAACCTGCAACCACCCAGTTGCCAAACAATAGCACTGCCTCCTGCACCACCATCTTGACCTCGCAGACCAACCAGGAAATCCGCAGTCAGACTTTTTGGGTACTGCATTAACGAGCGCGTGGCAAATACTGGCCAGCAGAGGGCACCAAGACTGAGATAACAGCTTGGTAAGAGTTCTCCGGCGGCAAAGTAAGGTTGGGGGCTGTTCCTACCTCCCTTCCAAGACGCTGCTGCAGTTTGCTGAGCTCAAACTCTTTCTTCAGTAAGGAGAGGGCTTTGTACAGGCGTCTGGGAATCTGCAAGTGTAACGAAACGGCCAAAACACTCAACCACTTCACGAGTGTATAAAAGTACGTAAGACACAGGATTCAGGAATTCTTTCGGACCCCACTTACGTTGGTCTCCTCCAGGACGTCTTGCAGCTCATGCGACTCCGCTCCGGTAAGAGCAGCGCCCATGTCACTCAGGTAGATCGGGTTGTCCACCACCCTCTGGCCTGCCTGCATCATCTGAAGAACAGACTCTCTACAAGGCAGAAAAAAACAGCACCCTCAGGTGACCTGGAGGACCTACTGCGCTAATATTGCAATTGGTCATGTGATCGATTGTACTCATCAGGTATTCTTGCACCGTGAGACATATCCAGTATTTAACTCTATCCGTACCTGTAGAGTGGATTAAGAGCAATGATATCACGGATGGTCTTCACTATTTCTGCAGTCAGGGCCTTTGGGATGATAAAAATATAGCTTTAACATTGACACTAATCACCATGTTTAAACAATGGACCAATTTTCCCACAATATGCTTATGCATTACCACTAATAAACCAATAGATGTCACAGATCTACCTTGACCTCCTCCGTGACCTGGAAGTCCTCGTGAACCACATTCTCCACCTCCACCATGAGCAGCTCCGAGGAGGCAGGGGGCACCGCGACCGGCTCGGCCGTGAGATCCGCATTCTGCACGCGGTCCTCCATGGTCTCGGCCAGCGCGTTGCCCTCCTTACGGGAGGCCCTGCGCTTGCGGCCCGGAGCCTTGGGACTTTCCTTGCTCTCCTGTCCTTCCGTCTCAACATCCAGCTGCCTGGTGATTCGAATCCTGGTGGGGAAAATTACCTTTCAGCATCGCAGGCACACATTCAGAGGCAAACAAACCGGGAATGCTGGGAAAAAAGTGGGGGTAGGAGGCCTACCTCCGGTGGCCCATAACTATCATACGCAGCTTGTCGCCCAAGTCCTGCATCTCATGAATCTGCACGAAGGTCCCGGTGCTGTAAACAGCGTCCAGATTCTCCACCACATCCGACTCGTTGCTGCACACAGGGGAAACCAAAGACATGGGAACAGGGAACCCTAACACTCCGAGCCCAGAGCATGGAGCTACGGCCTCCAGAGGCAGCGCCGAGGCAGAATCGGGGTAGCACATCTGGCCACCTATTCACCGAAGCTCACCCGTCGTCCTTCTTGAGGAACACTCCCGCGTATGGCTGGGCTAGGCTGACCTTTCTCCTCAAAAGGTCCACCAGCTGCTTATTTTTTATCTGAAAGAAATATCCAGTCAGGACCCAGAATTTAAAGCCCAGCCGGTCCAGAGCTGAGCATATATGGGGGAAAAAAACAGCTCAGATCATCAAACTTGTAACCAATCAAAATCAGGCCAATACGTTCATTAATAAAATAATTAATTGAAGATGCCTGTTAAAGCTGAAAAGAAGGCGATAGGTGACATAGTTACTTCATATAAAAAGAACCGAGCCATTTGCTATTGGTCGCCCCTCAAGGTTGTGTTTGGATTGGGGTAAAACCAATAGCCGCCCATCAAGGACAACAGTGTTATTAAAATGGATGCATGATGAAATCGACGTGAAGATTACACCAGCATCAATAAACTCCGTTCTTATTTTCAGAAAAGCAGAAATTACGATTAACATAATACATGTTTGACAGTTGTTACTTCTGCGCCAGTAATATCTATTTTCTTTAAAACTACTTTTATTAGGTTCACCCCCAAAGCTGTTAAGAAGCTGCTTACCTCGATTATTTTGATGAACCGGGGAAAGACCGGGTTCCTGCTGACGGCGATCAGCGGCACGTTTGGGAAAACTTCAGGTACTAGCATGGGTGTCAGGGCTGTCATCTGCGGGGGGCTGTACGCGGCACCTCCATCGCCCCCGTCCCTAGATTCATCTCCGACTCCGGAGTCGCTACTCTCTGACCCGTCGTCCCCAGAGAAACTGCTTCCCCGGTTACCGAAAAGGCTCCTTGTCTGGATGTGGATGACCGCATCCTGAGCACTAACAGTGTTCCAGATCCCGCTAAAACCACCAGTGACCCTAGTCCACGGTCTCAGATGCGCTGACCTCGCAGCCCAAGCCGTCGAAGCAAACCCAGACCTAGCGCTGCTCACGGGTAACTGAGCAAAAAAGCCATTGGTTGAGTACATGCGCTGACCCGCTAATGGATAGCTTCCACAAGGTCTAGTAAATGTGGAATTCCTACATAAAGTCGGAATTTTACTTCTCTGACAAACAATTTCAATTTTGCTGCTTTGCCTCCAAGCAGCCCACATTTTCATGTAGGCGGCCATATTGAATCTCGAGCTTTACGTAGTGGTGACCCTGAGGCGTCACGTCTGCGCGTAACTGCGCGCACCATTTGGATCCCGAAGGTTCTGGATAGGCCGTTAACTTATATGAAGAGGGCAAAAATATATAACTCAAAGTAATAAACTAAATAACTGAAGGGACATAAATGGAAAACTTGCATTTTATGGAAAACTTGCATTTTACTTGCATAAATGGAAAACTTGCATTGCAAACTTGCAATTCAGACTCTTTACCCCGTCGGTGTACTATTTGCGATTTAGTCATCTGCGCAGTTATAATGCAATCATAACCCCCAAAACTGTTATCATCAGCCTTATGACGGAGGCGAAGCCCCGCCCCCGACGTGCTACCCCGATAACGCGCTGTCACTTTGGCAACACGGCGCGGACTGAATCCCTGACCCTTGCGATCTGCCTTTTCAATTATTCTCAAGGGCTGCTCTCAGCAGTTTGTCCTCCACTTGTACCCCGCCATAGCGCGTCAGGAAAGCATCCCTTACGTTTCTTAAATGCACACGCACCATCCATTAATTTATTTTAATTTCTGGAACATTATGTTTTGATGATATTCTTCGCTGTGTATTCTATCTTATTACTTTATAAATTTGTTTGTGTGAACATTACCAGCCAGCACTAGAATTTCGCGCTGGTTTCAAGAAATCTTTAAGTTTATATTTTCTTTATTCGGTTTTCTCAATTCATAAAGTTCATTTATCACAGTCAGTATTCTTAATCATTTCGTTAAATGTACCTGCTCGATATGCGTGCATTTATGAGGAACTCTGTCATCTTTAATATCAGATCTTAATTTTTAACACCATTGTTACAACTGAAGCTGCCGTATATTCGTGCGCGAAGTTTTGCTGGAAATCTGCATTCGTTTATGTCCTAGACATTCCTAACGTATAAATCGAGTAAAAAAATGTGCGAGGGAGGAAATGTGTGTATATATATATCACAATATCTCAATCTCAATACTTAAATTAAACTTATGACTTAGTAATACCTTAGTATTTTAATATCTATCAGTAAATAAAAATGCAATGATTTTATGAACTTAAGTCGAAACATTAAATCCCTATTCAATCGGTTAACAAGAAATAGGGGCACTACAGTGGATCTACAATAAACGGTGATTGACCCTGGGCATCCCATATCAGCCGGGGCTTCTCCTGCTCATCAGAAACAGCTGAGCCTCGTTCACTGTTTGCATGGAAGGCATATCCGTAACCTTTAAGTTACCGCGCTCCAACTGCCTTATGTAAGGTTATGAGGAAGCGGCACGGACGTTCAGGTTATTATAAACACATTCGTAAAATTAAAACTTTAATTTTATAAATCAACACATTTCGTGTCGATTATGTCCCCCTCCCCACCCCACTCTGAATGTGTTTTAATTCTCTGCATGACAGCATGTCATCTCCCCTAATGGAGCTCCTGTGCCGCAAGGGATCCCCTGACGTACACACTCTGTCCACGGAAGACGGGCTGTATGATAGCCTGGACGGGTAAGTTTAAGCTTGGAAGGCCAGTACGGCTGCGCTGCTGTGCCGTCCCATGCAACTCTGAGTACGGCGCTTGTTCGGCTCGATCTGCAGGAGCTCCGCTGAGCTGACTGACGTTTTTGAGGATGACTTTTTTGAATGTGAGCCGTGGAGTCCGCCGCAGCTCGAGCTGCGTCTGAAGGTAGCGGCGCAGTTGGAGTACTACTTCTCTGATGAGAACCTCACCCGAGACGCCTTCCTGCTGAAACACATCCAGAAGAACAGGATGGGTTTCGTTAGCCTCAAGTTACTGACGTCTTTTAAGAAGGTAATACAGCGGCTCACAAGACCGCAGGTGAGATCTCCATTTTGTGGTGCCGAGAAGGATTGCTTCATTGTTGCTCATCTTGGATCGCTTGGCGCAGGTGCGGGAGCTCACCCGGGATTGGCGGACCACGCTGGCGGCGGCTTACTGCTCCCGCCTGCTGCAGGTGAATGAGGAGGGCACTAAGGTGCGGCGACGTGACCCGGTGCCCGACTGGCTGCTCGGCATCCCCACCAGTAAGGTGCTGCTAGCCTGGAACCTCCTGGGGGCGGAGGAGCGTGCGGCGCCGGGTCCGGAGCCCCCGGGCCTGATGGAGGGAGCCATGAAGCTGTTCGGCTCGTACGGCGCCATCGCCTCCTTGCGCGTCCTGCGGCCGGGGAAGGAGCTGCCGGCGGAGCTGCGGCGGTACGCCAGGAGGTACGCGGAGCTGGGCCGCGAGGTGTGCGCCGTGGTGGAGTACGAGCAGCTGGAGGCGGCACAGCGCGCCTACGAGGCACTGGGGGCGGCGGGTAGTGCCACCCAGGTGGCCATGCTGGGCAGCCGCGGGACGCGGAAGCCAAGCTACGCCCAAGACCGTGCGGCGGAGCCGGAGGGCCGACCCGGTCAGGGGCCCCCCAGGAAGCCGAGCCGTAGGGCCCGACGCACACTGGAAGACTCCGCCCTCTATAGTTCTTCGGAGTCTGACTTCGCCCCGGGGTCTCCCAAGCCCGTCCGCCGCGTGACCCGCCCGTCGTCCCTGTACGGCAGCCCGTTCGGAATCCCCCACGCCTCCTTCCACGGCGACCCCTTCAGCAACCCCTTAACCAGTCCCTTGGGCAGTCCACTGCTCCCTCGTAGGCTCTTCTCTGTAGGGAGCCACCCCCCGTCCCCACTGGTGGTTCCGGAGCTGGGGAGCAGCCCCGTGCTGGCTGGCGGCGGGAGCAGATGCATGGGAGACTGCAGCCAGGAGGGCGGTGGGAGCCCTTGGGTGCAGCGCCGCAGAACCGCAGCCGCCCAGACCCCCTGCCTGAAGGAGGGGTCCCCCTCTGTGATGGGCGGCCAGCCCAGGAAGCAGTGGCCGGGGGTGGTGGTGCTGCGGCAACCCCAGGGTCCAGATGGTACGAAGGGCTTCTACAATTGCCTGGGCAGGGGGAAGCTGCAGCTGCGCCCATGAGGGACACTGGGCGAGACTCCATCGGCCTGCAGTGTGCCGGGGGCCGGGTGGTACTTTAGGCACTCAGTGGTGTAAAATGGTTTGAAATGTGTGAAATTTCAAAGAGCATTATAATGAAAATTAAAAAAAAAAAAAACTTTTGTATTCAATTGAGTTTCTGTGCTTCTTCCCCCAACCCTACCCGCGACGTGTAGAATTTACTTTGGGTTAAGAATCGTAGTCCTGATTTGAACAGTACATTGAAACACATTACATTATCAATGTTTTTATTGTGCCATCTTATTACTTCCGGGCCACCGTACTTAATGGCTCAAACCACCTTACTACACTGCTTACTCCTACCATTCATGGACCCTGGTGCCCGCAAGAGTAGCTCCTATTTAACACCGATGAATTAATTCCATTAAACATGCGCGTATGGCGACTTTGTCTTTTATATAAAACACCAACGTTCCCACTCCAGAGCAACAGGGGGCGATGTTCACCTCTCTACGAAATTGTTCCAAACGTACAGAAGAAGAGCTCCTGTTCTCGCACAATCGCGAGATATTTCGGGTTTCTCTGTCCTTGCTGTCGGACTCAAAATGGGTTATTGGGATTTAGAAGAAGGGAAGGACTGCATAGAAAAGACATGGATTACCACGAAACTGGGCACTGCGCTTGGTGGGTTAGGACTTCTCTCTCTTCCTTTTAATTTTGCACATCGGAACCGGGCACAGGTCCGATATCTGTACATACCTCCTGTTTGCCGTCTCAAGCGCCTAATCGCACCTGTGTGTTACCCAGCTACGTGGGTTTCTTTAAAACCGCTGTGCTTGTTCATTCAGCTTGTTAAGGAAGATAATTAGAAGCTATCGGAGGCTGAGCAAGGAGTAGCACTGACGCCGGAAAGGAGCTACCAGTGCAAGGTTTCCGCAACATAACCAATACAACATCAACACACCAAAGGTTATTTCAGTAGGGCAGGCTGCGCGGTGCAGATGAGTGACATTATATAACCCTAAACGTGTATACCTAACACGTATGCACTGAAATCTAGTGGAGGTTGTGCATTTAATATCGTTACTAACTCAGGCGCGTCTTCCCTTCAAAGGAAATCATACCAGTAACCTTATTTGCAGAAACACGATTCCTACATAAGTTCTGCTTTAATCGATGGTACCATCTTCTGTGTGGCCCAGATGCCAAAGCCATCACACCTTGTTGAATGATGTTGTAAATAGTCTATAAATTCATTTAAACGTTGTTTTCTTCCACCTCCTTACTATTTACACACACTGATTTCTTCCTGCAGGTCTGGTGGGTTCAGCTTACCACATTGTGGCCTTTCAGCCAGATTCTGCCATGCAAGCCATTCAGAGAGCCACAGCTGGCACAGTGACCATGGGTGAGTGGGGTCTCATCCCGCCTGCCGCACCGGATATGACTCCAGCAGGGGCCTGCTGCTGTTGTACCCCAGATGGGTGGTTCTTAACATTTCCTTTGTTAAACCAAGGGCCCATGTGTCCAGGAAAACATGCTTGGCCCGTCTTACACAGGTTATTATACTATTTCTATTCTTATTAATATAAACATGATTTAATTTGGTTACACAGCCTAATAATGTGACTTCCTTTGAAGATGACTCAAACAAGGTCTTACTCCACCAAGACTGTTTTCCTCCCCTTAGTTTATGGTATCAGTCCTAAAGCAGAAAGTGAATATTGAATGAAAACAACTAAATCTAAAACTTATTTTCCAAGTGCCTCTAAAATGAGTAACCTGACCACCATTAAATGTGCTTAATAACTGACCCTCATTTTAAGGTATCAGCCTTCAACAAAACTAATCGAATATCGCACATGACAAAGTTTTTAACGGTGTTTTAAAATATGAAATGAGCCAAGTAATAACCCTTCCTCACTCCCACCCCTCCGGCAGGGACACTAACTGAGTGATCTGATTTTAGCTGTAAATACCAAACCGTTGGTTGCCATTAAAAATCTTCAAAAAAACCTTCGCTTGAACACGCAATGAAAGTATATCGATGTAAGCTGTACTGGCATCCGATGTCTATTTCAAAAATATATCCATATGCAGCAAGATTCGATAAAGGATGCTGCCCAGCCTTAAAGCAGCGTCATCATTTTTAATACATATATATTGTATATATATATTGTGTGTGTGTATATATAGTGCACCCTTCCCGTTCCTCACTGAAGCCCCCTAGTGGGCCAATAGGGAACCACTGCGCTAGATCACCTTCACTAACCTGGTAAAAGAAACAGCTTTATGGCATAAGCAGGTAAAGCCCAGCAGTCTCTTTAAATAAAAGCCTCAGTCACTAAATGGAAGAGATACGTCTCTCTTCACTGCTATGACAGCATCACTGCTGGGCTGAAGGTCCGCTGTGCATTTTCCCAGCATCCTTAGGGGCCATCTTCGGCATGACCACCTGCCTGAGCGCCCAGTTGAGGGAGGCCCCCGATGACCCCCTGAACTACTTCATCGGCGGCTGTGCCTCCGGAGTCTTTCTGGGAGCTCGCAGTGAGTCCCGGGGGGGGGCGCCGTTGGGCCTTAAAGCTGGGCCTGGTGTCGCCCCCCCGCCCCCGTCTTGACCGCCCTGTTGTTTGCCATGCAGCTCACAGCGCCATGACGGGCACGACGGCCTGCCTGGGGCTTGGCACCGTGGCCATGCTCGCCAAGGTGGGAAAGAAGGAGGGATGGAGATTCGCCGGCGCCCCCAAGCTGTGACCTCCTCAGCCTCGCTGACGTCCTGGACCACAGCGCTACTTGTACAATGTAGAATAATAAACATATTTAAATACATATTGTGCTAATGGCTGCGTTTCGTGTAGTTCTTGCTAACCGCAGAAATACAGTGCTGCCTAAACGGTTTATTCATAATGCAAAATGTTTTTTTCTGTAAATATTTAAGTGAAACCGCATACGCACAAGAACTAAATTGGCGTACGCGAAAGCTGAAAATGGTTTCCATATGTCCTGTTGCTAAAGATAGCCAATGGTTTTCCTTAAATATAAACACAAAGCATAGAAAGGCTAAAGGGCTTCACCGGGAAATCTCTCGCCGTGTTTTCCAGGCACCTCTGCAGAGGTTCACCACATACTTCTGGAACAATTTAGCACTGTTTTGGCTCGTTATCATTTCGCACAATAAAGGACTGTCCAATCTGTCATAATCCTAAAGGGGTACTGGGCCCTTGCAGTCCACGCTATGATCGCACCAGAAAAATTATCCCAAGCCCTGCCGTTGATTCATCCATGTTTGATCATGCGTCTTGTGGAGTGTAAACAGAGCAAAGATCCTCCTTCCTGCTTCGTGGTCATTGTCGCTTTTGGTGATATAAAAAGCGAGAGTTTATGGGGTGGAAATTTGTGGATAAAAAGTCCTTGTGAAGTTCAACCTTTGTCACAAATTTTGAATATAATACAGTGCCAGAAGGGGGCAGTATTGAAACACGAACCGCAGATCCACTCGTTATGCCTGCTATCCTAGTTTTCCGCCGTCATCGTTGCTGGAGGGTTGTGTGGGGTGCCGGGTGGGGGGTGAAAAGGTCAATTGGCTGTGTGTTGGCGGTAATTTCCGAAAAAGTGCAGGAAAAACACATGTTATTGGGGCTGTTCTGGCCTTTCGCTCATCAGCCCAGTTAGGACTGAGAAGGTATCCTGGATTGGATTGTAGGCTTGGCTCCTTCTTCCAAGGTGCCCGCCTCTCTGGGCTGCACAAGTCGGGCGCTCTGCTGAACCAGATCAGGATAACCCTACTGTCAGGGTACGGGAGCAGTGACTCGGTCGCCAAGGGATGAGCACGTTTTTGATACGAGCCGACGAGGGCGGAGGAGACCTCCCTCAAAAGCTACGCGGGAAGGGAGGCTGACATGCGAGCGAAACGTTTTTGGACGCTATTGCGAGGCGGCGCAGGAGAGAGGAACGATTTCACAAATCCGACAGCTGAGGTGGTCTGGCCCGGGACTGCTGGAGTACTTAAGCGCACGGGGGATATAGGCTCTCGTTAAAAATATATTCATCTTTCATGTCTCGAGCGAAAAAATTCATGCAGTCATTAATGGCCGGGCTCTTGGACGAGTTCATCCAGAGGGAGGCGACCCCACAAGTGCCGTTATCTTTACAAGCCTGACTAAGAGTGGAGAGAGCGGCTAAAACGGACTTTCTAATATTTCACAAGACCATCATCGTCTGGAAAAGCACTCAGGGAATTTCTGATCTCACAGCACGACCCTGCGAGGCGCTTCGGGACAACTTTGTTGTGAAAGGCGCTATATAAAAAATAAATGTAGTGCATTGTATCGCTCTCCTGGTTAGTCCCTGTATCAGGTTTGGGGCATTACAGCAGTCTGTATGTCAGTCCCCCAGCCCATGTTCACGGTCGTAGAGACAGTACTGCCTCTAAGAGGCTTACAGCTGGGGACAGACATCGATTCTGATGGATAAACGGGTTAAGAGTAAGAACGAGTCCCAAGCAGATGGTCAGCAATTACCCTTGACAAGCTGGGGTG
>JABFDZ020000047.1:14681885-14698026 GCA_019775955.2 Pollimyrus isidori
CAGCCCCACCCCACTCCACCCCGCCTGCCCCTGAATGTCTATGTGAGGACAGACAGACTGAAAGCCATTATTGCTAATCCTGCCCCGATCTTAATACAGCCCCCTTGCCCCCCGCCCCCATTTCTGCTGGCACCGCCGGTTCGATACCCATCAGCAAAGCAACGAGGCACGGCACCTTTAAACAGAAGTGTTTGCCGTCACGGTCCCGATGGAGACCGTCTTCACGCCTAAGCTTGTAATCTGTAACTGCTAAATCATTAAATAATAACCCCTGTCCTTTAAACCGTAACCCTAACCCTAACTCCACAGATCTAATTATAACCTGTTACCCTTAATTCCATAATCTGTGATCCGTATAGCTAATAACTTTCAACTCCTAAGACGTACCAGTTGTGTATTTTGCCCGATGACGTGTAGCTCAAACGCCGCGTACCCAGCAAGGCATGGCTGTGGAGCTCTAAGACTGAAACCCAAACAGCTTAATTAATAAATCTGGAATGAGATAAACACTAGATAAAGGTTAGACCAGGGGTGCCCAACTCCAGTCCGGGGGGGGCCGCAGCCCCGCGTAACTTAGTTTGTTCCTTGTCCCACCACAAATGATTCAGCTGAAGAGCTATATGGTGATTAGCACAAGGAGTTGAATCAGGTGTGTTAAATGAGGGGAAACCCAGAAATGTGCAGGGCTCCACCCCCCCAGCACTGGAGACTGACACCTGTGGATTAGACCGTCAGAAAATGACCTAAATGTTCCATGAATTCCTCTAAATGCCAACCTTTCCTTTCCTATCCTGTTATCTCCTTAAAATAGGAAATAAGTGCTGCGTCTAAGCGGATCGCGGCAGAGAAAACGGCGGCATCGAATTACATAATCCGTGTAACTCAGGTGAAATCGTTTCTGTTCCCCGGCGTGCGATAAATACAGAAGGACCTTGAGAGGATCCAGGACAAGCATGTAGCAAACGGCTGACCGTCAGCGTGGCCTCAAGTGTACAGGCTGGGTTTCAATCACTGCCCCTGGACGCTTGTACCTGCTCAGTCAGCAGCTCGCGTTACGCTACACTTCCCACCTCGTTTACTACGAGCGGCGCGCGCGGACGTGGACGAGTTACACACACGCGGCGCTCGGTTCGTCTCATTACCGCCGAGAAGTGCGGCAAAAACTGCGCACTGCGAGAACAACAAGAACCTGGAACATATGCGAGGCCAGGCCACGTTAATGGAGTAGAAAGGAGGAGCGCCCACAGAGAAGGCGATGGGTACGTGTGAAGAGCCGCGGGAGCTTAGATCACAGCTACTTGGGCAGCGTCTGGTCACAGCAACCTTGCATTGTAGGCAATTTACGACGGTCTCGAATGGAAAATCCCCTTTGAAAAACTGCAGGCTTACATCTCTGAATGGCCCGTACAGTAAGGATTCTTTCTGCCCCATCTATGCTCATCAATCTCCCTCCGGCTATGCGGCGGAACATCCAAGTGAAACAGAGGGCGCACAGTCCGGCGGACTGGGCAGAGAGGAGCCGGCGGGCTCTTCCTCGGCCCTCGCCCTCTCCCGAGGACAATGGCTCTTTTTCGGGCCGCTAATTATGCCTCTCGGTGGAGTCCCAGGCACTCGCGCCCCTGCTCCCCTCACAATGAGACCCCGTTTCCATATTGACCAGCTTTCAGATCACAGTGTGCACAGTGGCTCGATTCTTCCGTCCTCACTTTGCCCGGTTGGGCCGCCTCTCCCGATCGAGCCTCTGCCAGGTTGGGGTGCGGGACAAGATGCCACAGAGAAAACGGCACAGCAAAGAGCTTCAGGGCTCGGGATGAATCCAGGTCAACGGCCGATGCCAAGCACAGCCATTTTGAAGGAAGGAGTCCTTGATAATCATTCCTGATTTACACATGAATGTAATATTTATTCTCTAGGCAGTCCTTTTCAAAGGCTGTACAAACAAACCGTGAAAGTCAAACTCAGGCAGAGTATGTGTTCGTTCTTATTAATTGACCAGATGGTGCTCACTTGGTTTTCTTAAGGAATTTTATGGGCTGAAACTGCTAGACACACAGCTGTCTGTCCTGATAAATACAATCAACTCAGTAGCTTCCTTCACTGACAGCCCAGGTCCGGGGTGCGCTCACCCATGTGCACTCCGACAGCACACTTAGCGGCCCATTTGCGAAGGGCCTACTGGCATCAGAGCGTGGAAGCCAGCAAAGCTGTAGCGTAAACATCTTGTAGCGTCGGGAATGAGGCACGGCAGGGGGAAGTCGAAGGATAAAACACTCTGAGAGACCTTCATCAGGAGTCCCACGCAGGAGACTCAAAAGAGAGGCGGTCAACATGGACGACCCCTGAGGAGGAGAAACCCTGCCGGACGAAACACACTAACGTGCGTGAAGCTGCACAGGAAGTGACAAAGTGGCGGCGCTTGAGGCAAGAAGCTCCGGAAGGAGACCCTCATTGGCTCAGAAGGCCTCCTTCGTGTTCTGGCAAAGTACTTTGAGCCAACACTGCGGATTCACCCAGAGACGTCGGCAGCTTGCAGCATCCTGCTCTGGAGAAGTACTTCACGTCAAGCTCCTCCCTCCTACCTTGAAAACACATACCGGAGCCAAAAAAAAAACAACTAAAATACCAGTACAAAGTGCAATACAGGTAAATGTCATAATGTGATGTGAGCAGGCCAGATTGGGAAGACATTGCGGATAGGAAGTGAACTAGATGACCTCTGAAATAGACAGTATACACCCTCTAGGAGGGAAGGGGCGAGTAACAGTCCAGGATGGAGTGAGGATGCCCTGGGCCCGGCCACATCAAGCGACAGCCCAACCCCTGCCCTAATACTGATGCTGCGGAGTTCGATGTGTCCGCGGGTCAACATGGGAGGGGCTTACGTTTCACTTCTTTTACCAATCACAGTCTTCATTGTATGACATCACCACACTAATTAAAACCAGGGTTTTCTCTTAAGTGGCAAGGCGTGCAGGTTTCTAGAGTAACTGTTTCATTGTGCATGCTGTTTCTTACTGGACTTAGTGTAGATATTATGTTTTGTACCACGCTTACCTGCAAAGGGTGTAGGGAGCAATGTAAGGCCATGTCTTTAATAATAATGATAATAATAGACTGGAAGCCTGAAATCGAGAATAAAAAAAGAAACCAGTGCGGACCGAAAACTGGTTAATTGACATAAAGCAGTGGGTAGTTACTAAAGGCACAATGTGGGGTACCCCAGGGTTCAGCTTTAGGACCATTATTAATACTAATTTACATAAACCATATGGACACTAATTATACATAGAAAACTGGTTATATCTGATGACCATACCAAGTTAGGAGGTGTAACAGATTCTGAGTTAGCCACAGAGATGTTACAACGGGACCTCAACCTAATTAAAGACCGGTCTGACAAATGGCAGATTGAATTTTATTTAGATAAATGCAAGGGGATCCATGCAGGGAGCAAAAATATAAAATATAAATATTTTATGGGTTCAACTGAAATTAAGGAGGATGATTGTGAGAAAGATCTGGGTGTGAATACTGACACTTCCATGTCTCACGCTCGCTAGTGTAAGGAAGCAGATTTAAAAAAAAAAAAAAAGCAAACAGGATTCTGGGATGCATCTTCAGGTGTGTTGAGTTTAAATAAAGGGAGTAAAGCCAGGATTATATCATTAATATAATTAATTATAAGACCTCACCTCAAATACTGTGTCCAGGACCTGGCTGCTTTAGAATCGGTCCAACACAGGGCTACAAGGATGATTCCTAGCTTTCGGGGGATGTCTTACGTACAGAGAAGCTGGCAGAGATTAAGTTGTTTGGCCTCGAGCAAAGGAGACTAAGGGGCGACATGATGAAGCTATATAAGATTGTAACAGGTTTAGATTCTGTTCATCCAAATTGTTTCTTCAAAGTTAGTGGAAATTAGTAGGGGAATATTTTACTTTAATCTGAAAAAGAACAACAGCTTCTCTCAGCATGTAATTCGAGTGTGGAATAGTCTGCCCGTGAGGGGGAGTGCAGGATGAAACCCTACATTCCTTCAAATCTGAACTTGACAGTATCCCGCCAACTTTAAATTATTAGTTCAATTCCCTCCGAGCGAGCCCAATGTCCCGGATGGCCTCCTCTTGTCTGTAACATCCTTATGTCGTTATGTTATATGATGAAGACAGTAATTGGTTAAAGAAGAGAAATGCAAGTGCCTCCCTTTTTGATCCAGGGACACATCAAACTCAGCGAAGAGAGGGTGTCCCAGGATGGACCCTAAGAGAAAGTTCTGGTCTCCCTAAGCTCAGAAAAAGGACCGGGTACGAATGCCCAACTCCACACTCTGCCATGCCAGACATCACATTGACTTCACACTAATGCCATTTACAATACCTATACAGCTTTGGAAGACACTATTTCTTATTTATCCAGCGATGTCAAACGGGTGCTGATTACTTTTGCAGAACACCACCAGCCTGATAACAGCTCTATATTAATGCATTCTAATGTTTTATTAAAAATGTTAATATAAACATGGTGAAATGTGTGACTTTTATTATAAGCAGTCATTCTTAGCGGCATCATTTTCCTTTGCTTTTGAAACGCCACGATATCTATGGTAACGTACGTTCTATGTAGACGGGCTTGCTGCTTCCAGTCAGGCGTGACCAGACACTCTATCCTTATAGAGGCTATATCTTTAAAAACACATGGGAACATCGTTAAATGCTAACTGAAATACGTTTCTTTTAAGAAATTGAGTTTTTTAAAATTTATTATTATTTATTAGCCACAGTATAAGCGAGATAAACCGCTTCAAATCTACAAGTCCAGACCAAGATTTTGTTTCAACCAACTAGCCGATTACTCCGTGTAGGGGACTCTTTAAACTCAGCTGTTTGGTTGATACTAAATCTTGGTCTGGATTTAAGTTTCCGAACCTGAACTTTACACCTCCGTCGAGGTGTACGGCTATATGAAAATAATCAATTCCAACTTGGTTAGCACCGCTGTCATTATTTTCGTGTAACCCAAGCCCTTACATAACACCTATACACACGCTCACACATACTGTACACCTGGCAGCAGAGTCTGAAACAACATAATGTGTGTGGTTAGCTGTGATGATGGCCGGCCAATGAAGCTCACAGAGGCTGGTCACATGTTTCTCTCCTTAGAGAGAGCGCTTGGGGATACGTCATACCACTTAACACCGCGCTTAACACCAGAACAAATCAGTGTCGTACAAAAAAAATCATCCCAAAGGCAGTTTCTGACGTCAAATAGAACCCCTCGCTACATAGACACTCATGACCGCACTCGAGGTGAGATGTCCAATCAGGCAGAATTTAAAGGCCTCCTCAATACCCCGATTTTGCGATGATAATGGCACCTGTGTGACAGCCATCCCCGGTTATCTTCTCTTGCAGAGTTTCAATGCTCCTACTCAGTCTAAGATGAGGTTATGGACGTGTGCTGCCATCGCCTTCATGTTCTGTGGGACGGCGCTCTTCGACATCTTCACTAGAAGTACAATTCCCACGAGCCCCGATGGCCTCCACTCCCGGACTGTCCGCTCGCCACAGAGGCAGCCGTCGCCGTCCACGTCTCGAGCGGCTGGCCGTCAGAGAAGCCGCAGGGCGCCGGACGACCTGGAGTCTATCCTGCTGGAATGTAAGACCCCGCCCCAGCATCACCCGGTTCCTAGTCCACAGCAGGCTCCTCCTACGCCAGGCCATGCCTGTGCTACAGCTCGGGCTTTCAGATCTAGACAGTGTTGGGCATTTCAGGTTCACAAGCTACAAATCCAGACCAGGATTTTGTTTTTACCAACCAGTTCAGCATAAGGGGTCATGGTCACAGAGTATTCAGCTGCTGGGTAGAAACAAAATCATGGTCTGGATTTGTAGCTTCTGGACCTAAAATGCCCAACACTGGATCTAGAAGAGGCGTTCAGCTTCCTAGAAACGATACCACATCAGACTGTGGTGCAACGGGCGGCATTCTGCCTCAAAATACTGCCTCACAGAGGTTTTACTAAGGGCAGAATAGAAACAGGTCAGTTGAAAGAAATCATATTGTAGTGTCGGTGGCGCCAGCAGATCAGATATCTCGGACCCACCTCCTCTACAATCCATTTGATTATGTCCCTGAAGCCATCATTTTTTGTTCTGCCCTCAGAACAGTTTCATTTAAGTAAAACTCCCATGAGTGAATTACTGTCATAATCCAGGAACTGCGGCCCAGGTGACGGCCAAACTGATGCCGTCTGGCATGCGCTGATTTTGTTGCTTGGAATTAGCTGAACGTTCAGCTGGTCTCCCCGGATCCTCAGTGGATGGTAGTGGGCTAGCTAAGCTTAGAACGCAGGCAAAAGCCAGTATTAAAAAAGGGAATCTGTACAGTATATAGCGTGTAGATCATGGACGTGAGGTCCCACTGAGTCACAGGGAGACCACTGTGTGGAGATTCCCAGGGAGGAGATGACTGAGTCACCGCAGTGAGATTCAGTGATTCACAGGAAAATGATGGTGTTGCCTGTTTTTTAGAATGGAGATGTACAGGCAGGAAATGTATGTTTGAAGCTTTGCTAGAGGAATAGGGCATATGGTGCTGTAAGGGTAGGATACCGAGTAGCTAAGGAGCAGGGCCGTTTGAAGGAATTTGGGGGCCCCAAGCAAAATGGACATTGTCATTGCACTCACATAGTTTGTCGCTGCATTTTATTCTTAACCAGTCGTTGTCTTGGGGCCCCAGGCCAGCTCAGGGGTCCCAAGCAATTGTTTGGTTTGCCTGCCTTGTCGCGACGGGCCTGCTAAGGGTTGTCGACTTTACGGCCATTTTGCATTGCAGTCTCCTCGATGTTCCAGAGCATCACCCAGGGGGAGCTCCGGCGGGTCATCGGGACCCTGGCGGACAGGCGGGCGGCTCGGGTCGGCCCGCAGGCCCGCAGGACCAAGCGGGCCCGGAAGGGCCTGAGGCCGTGCTCCCTGCGGGAGGCGGTGGTGAGCGTCGGCGAGCTGGGCCTGGGCTACGACAGCGACGAGACGCTGCTGTTCCGCTACTGCGGCGGCCGCTGCTTCGCGCACCGGCGCAACTACGATGTGTCGCTGGAGCACATGAAGAGGACAGGCGTGCTGGGCCTGGGCCGGCAGGACAGGGCGCGGCACAGCCCCTGCTGCAGGCCCACGGCCTACGAGGACGACGTCTCCTTCCTGGACAACAAGAACAAGTACTACACCATCCACCAGGTGTCGGCCCGGGAGTGCGGCTGCGTGTGACCTCAGGGACCGCTTGGACCAATAGGGCGACCTGCGGCGGTCACCTGACCTACCTTCGGACGACCGGGCTGGTCGACGGTAACCTCAGAGGCCATGGGGAAGTGAAACGGGAACCTACGTATTCTGCCCGTTTGAAAAGACCTGATTACTTTCATTGCTCTTAAAACTATTCATTGTCAAGGAAACAAAAAGAATGTGGAATATAGTCCGTTCCCCTGATTGGATATTTTTCCTACTATCCTGATGACATATTACCAGTAATTAAGAACATGTAATTCAATTTCAAGCTACCTACCACTAACTCAAACTGGGAGTTTGCATGCAAAAAAAAAAAAAAATATCCAAACTGATTTGATGGAACAGGTTTCAGGGGTCTTCGAATGACCTTCTGCAGACTGCCCGCCGCACGCTGAAAATCTACCTCGTTTTCCACAAAAATAAGCACCCAAACCCCAAACTGAGACTCACCTCCAGCTGCCCTCCAAAGTCTTCCAAAGTCCTCGGAGCAGGAGACCCTTTGATATTTGGCTGAGTCACTCATTCTTTCATGTGGCAGAATCATTTGAAAATGTTGGCTTCAATTTCCCCTCACAGAATCGCCCAGCTAAGACATGCCAACCTGGGTCTTTGTGAGCACAAGTCTTTTGTAAATACGACTTCAAACAGAGCGGTGAGGACGAATTATGTATATTTAAATTATAAGCATCCACTCAAATTTGTTTAAAGCACGTCCAAACTGCACCTTCTACGGCTATAATTCAATATTTCTGTCGTAAAAAATACCAACAGATTTCAGTTTCACTTTACAGGATACAAAACATATGCCCCTTCCCTCCTAAAAATTAAAAACATATCTACTTTCATATTTTCTACTGCTGACTAATGAGTAGAATAAAGTCATTGCGTAAAACAAACTAATAAAGGACATATTATACAGTACATTATGTATATTTTATAGAGTGCGCTACTCTCCTCACAAGCTAATGATTTGCGCTTTATAAAACATGCTTTCGATGGGCAGTATTTTTAGGGTAAAGTTTAAGGATAAATATGGTTATGTGGGATCCTGATTCTCCATCCATCCGTTTTCTGCCGCTTACCCGGGGTCGCAGTCTATGCTGGGATGATCAGACCACCTCCTTCTCGCCAACCAGTTCCTCCAGCTCCTCCTGGGGATACCAAGGAGGTGCAGGCCAGCCGAGAGAGATAATCTCCCCGGCACGTCCTGGGTCTGCCTCAGGGCCTCTGGATTGGACATGCCCCAAACGCCTCCCCAGGGAGGTGTCCTAGATAGACGCCTGAACCTCCTCGTCTGGCTCCTTTCCATGCGGAGGAGCAGCGGCTCTACGATGAGCTCCTCCCGAACGTCCAAAACCCCTCACCCTCTCTCACCATATAGTCACCTTCCAGCTCAGCGCCCTCATCGCCATGACAGAACGCTACAGCGTCCGCATTACTGCCTGCTGTCGGCCTACTTTCCGCTCCCTCATCCCCTCGCATGCGAAGAAGACCCCGGGATACTAGGGCTCCTCTGCTGGGGGCAGCGACTCGTGCCCTGCCAGGGGGCGTTCCGTGCCCTGCCAGGGGGTAGCGACTCGTGCCCCGCCAGGGGGCATTCCGTGCCCTGCCAGGGGGTAGCAACTTGTGCCCCACCAGGGGGCAGCAACTCGTGCCCCACCAGGGGGCATTCCCTGCCCCGCCAGGGGGCAGCAACTTGTGCCCCGCCAGGGGGCATTCCCTGCCCCGCCAGGGGGCAGCAACTCGTGCCCCGCCAGGGGGCATTCCGTGCCCCGCCAGAGGGCAGCAACTCGTGCCCCGCCAGGGGGCATTCCGTGTCCCGCCAGAGGGCATTCCGTGTCCCGCCAGAGGGCATTCCGTGTCCCGTTTCGACTTCATATTGTTCCATAATCATACTAAGCATTACCGTCACATGTATGCATTACTGCTCAATAGACAACCTTAAAATCCCAAGTTAAGTGTGAACCTGCCGTGATTCTGCCGGCATCACCGTTATTTCACGATGTGTGGAGAAATCATACAGTGAATTATTCTCACACAGCAAAAGCAAAGCAGTGAATACAATACGGTTCAACGCAAGAAAAGGAAAAACTTAACGAGGAAAACTTAACGAGCATATTTTGGAATTGTGAACCCACACCGTGCTGAGCCCTTCTAGAGTAACTTTAGGTCATTACCTACCAAGACGCAGCTTCGAGTAATGCCTGTCCAACATTAGACACTCGGGCCCAGTAATTGAGCTCCGGCTGAGTGCAAACATACAGGCAATCCTACACACCATCTTACACAACGACACAAGGAACAATTCAAGTGACGAGGAACTTCGAGACTAAACAGTCACATAGGCAAATGTGGAAATCTAGCTAAAACAGATTAGCTGTCAGTCAGAGCGTGCTTATTGTGAGTGAGGGAGCACTAAATGCTGGCATGTAAATCAGAGATAGGGGCATTTGAGTCTCCCCTGTCCAGCCACCGAGCCACATTGCCAGCTCCCGCGCCCCCCCTTCACCTCTGACTGTTCACTGGCGACGTCGCTCCGCCCCATATCGTTAATGGTTTTAACCTGGACCGCGTGCCAAACGATCCCATGTGAGACGGCTGATCGAGGCATTGGGGCGTCGGAAAGGCAGAGCACACCACTCAGGACTAGACATGCAACCAACATATGGATCCACATGGGCCAATTCCCCCCCTGGGAGCCTTGATTAGCATGGACTTCATTAGCATGGACTTAATGAAACCACAACAGGGACAGCCCTCTGCTCATGTGTGCTTACAGCGGATGAAGCCACGCAGGCAAACGCGGCACTATAGGGGAACCGTGAGCCTGAAGCCGTCTTCTGGCCCACATTCAAACTCCTTCCAAAGGAGGACCTGAGACAGACAGGGCTGCTAAGTAATTTGTGGTCGAATGTAGCATTGAGTTGATATTTCTGTCACCCGATGCGTCTCCCATCAAATGCTGATGCTCAGTCCCACTCCATCCCCGTTCATTCCTCTAGCACAGGGGTCACCAACCCTGGTCCTGGAGAGCCACTATCCAGTAGGTTTTCTGTCCTGCTTGGTTTCCGATGAGCCGCACCTGCTCCTGGTATTTACCTGAGAACAGCTGTGGCTCATCAGAAGCCAGGGAGTTAGAGACCCCGGCCTGCTCTAGCAGTGCATCACCTCATTAGTAAATTGCTAGCGGCTTTGCGCTAACTCCGCTCCAGTCTTTCCCACATGAGTGCTGTTACAGAGGCTGGAAGCGGGCTCAGGATCCGTCGACGCCCTGCCCTCGCGCCTCCTCCACCGCGCAGAGTGAATTTACCCCCACCTTTGTTGGGCCTCCTTCGCCCAACGGCAGAAAGGTTGATGCAATGCATCTTTACTGTCGATTATCTATTTATTGGTAAGTTACGGTTTATTTATTCAGGTAGCACCGCTAGAAGACGGCAACTTGTCTATTTATTGAACTGTTGGGTGCCAAAGTGGAGTTTACATGTACTGTTTTGTGTATCCTGTACAGACTGAGAAATAAAAGCCTTTCCAGCTAGAAGAAGCCCATACTTCCAGGTTCCTCTGCCGGCACAAAGCTACACTCTTTGGGTTGGGTGTCACTGTACACATTTTGCTCGGGCGACAGAATTTAACACTAACGTTTCGAGACAAATTCCACATTAAAACTTTCCAGACCGGCAGTCAGTTTTAATGAGTAATAAATGTCATAGATTATATGGCATATAAACTGATATTTAATCTCTAACATTCCATTAGAAAAGCAAAGTTACTGGCTGGCTTAGATGGACCCAACAATTTGATTATGAGGCAGCAAATTGATATTTGGGAGAAGCTCAGGAATTGCAGAGCAGTCTGTGCACAGAGAGGCTTAATTTTATTTAAAGTAGAAAAAAAAAATTGGCATGAAATTGACCTCAGCCAGAGCCAGCCACACTAATAGGACTCCGAGGGGGGCGGAGCCTATTCGGTGAGCAGCCAATAGCAGCGGACTGATGATGAATCAAACAGGCAGACGAAGACTGACCACACAATGTGACAAACAGAGCAAGTGACCAGACTTGTGTAGATACCAAACGTCACAGGAACGGAGACACACTGATGAATGCACCTTTTCTGAATTAAACCCATATGTTGTTGACTTTACAGCACACCTGGAATATTTAATGCTAATTAGGAGCTGATGTCAATGTTTTCCAGAAGAACATAAGTTACCTGTGTGGGGGGGGGGTATTCTTTATTTAAAAGCATATACAGAGGAAAGTTAATTCTACTATTTAAATGTACTACATCTGTGCTCATTTCCTAAGGGAGCCGTGATTTAAAAGTTTCATTAACGTATTAGAGAGAGTGGGAACAAATCAAGCTAACGTTCAGAAACGCAAAGGAAAATTCAAAGACTGAAAATGCATATTTCACAGTATTTCAGCGTACGCATGACTAAATTACATCTGGTATCGTTTACAGTCAAAGCAGCATTTAAAAATGATTACAGGAACATCGACAGCGTATTTACACTTCGGCCGTATGCGAACCGCACGTCTCATTCGCGTTAAAATGGAACACTTTCACAGCGACTCTCGCAGCCGGTCCAAGAGGAGGAGTGGTGCTCAGAGGGTTACCGATACCTTCACCGTTAGCCATGCGGCGGGATAAATTAACAAAACAATCAGAAATACCGAGGGACGGCCAACAGGCTGCGGTCCGGGATCCAGGGTGCCTGAGGTTTGACTGGGGGACATACGAGAAGCAGAAAACCATGACAGAACACAGAGAGCATGGCATACGTCAAAGGACATAACCATCAAGGTACTAGCGAGCGGACTTCCCGGTCCGACGGCCCGGAGGCCGACGATTGGCTGCCGCAAGGCTGAGTGACAGGGGAGGTTCGGGCTGTACATGCAGATGAATCCTCAGTGCCAGGTTTCAGCAAATATGCAGAAGGCTTTCTGTTCATTAGCGCGTGTGCAAACTACTCGACAGCCAGAAACCACAGGCTAACCAGACTAATACTTTGAACAAACCCACGTCTGCCCTCGCAAAACCAAAATCTACCGTTTGAATATCGTCTTATGTTCTGTAATCAGCCACCCAAAAATTAGTCATTCCTCTGTGTCTATCATCTGACCACTGAAACTCTACTGCGCTGCAAGGGATTTGGAAAGATTATATAAAACCCAGACATTGCCACTGTGGTGAACTGCTGCGATTAACATGGTGTGGAAATCTCCGTGTCTGCAGAGTTCAGGCAACTTCAATGCTACGGCCTTCAGCTTGAGGATGCTGTGTCTTCCATGTCATTCCTTCAAAAACAAACAAAGCAGCCGTGAGGTGGAACCCAGCGATACCGCACCGGGCAGCACTACGCTCGGCTAACAGAACCGGCCAACAATAACTGCCATTCCAGTGGCTAAAGGAACCACCAGCCCCCAAATCAATGGGCTACTGAAAAACAAAACGGCACGACTCGTTCTGTCAGCTGAACTTCTCGAAATGCATCGAACTCCATAGAGGTACTTCAGAAGGTTTAAGGAGAATTGATGTGACAAGCTTACTTAAAAAGGTGCTTAGAACCCGTCACCCAAGAAGGTCTAAGCAATACCTGAGGGGCCTCCCTGAATTCATCATAGCATCCCTTAAGTCATGATTGTACATCGGCAAGCAGATGTCCAGGCTCCTACGTGCAGAAACACAAGCCCAGGCCTTCAGGGCTGGCCTCTCGCTGGGCCACCGCCGACCATCACGTCTCTTCGCCGAGGTTCTCCATATATCAGAGAGAAGAACAATAAGCAGAGCAAAGATGTCCAAATTGCATAATCACAGCCTAAGCGACGACAGGGATGAACGGTCTATAACGGGGATTAATACGTGCTTGTTTAAAGTAAACCTCCCTTAACACAATCACACCTTGGGCCAAATCATCATTATCTTGATCCTCTCCTGGCTAACAAGCCCAATGAGCATTTCTCTGGACGCCCACCTACGGAGCGGCTTCATGCCATCCCAGGCTGCGCCTTCAACACCACACGCCATCAATCTCAGTCCCCGCTCGCCTGTTTATTTTCGCCCCGACCCGCCGACGAGGCACGAATATCATCCGGCGTGGCCGTAATTAAGAGGCCCGCTAGGAATCTGTCACGGAACGAGAGCCACCTGGAGCAGGTCGCTAACACGGATGTTGTCCTTCCACTGGAGGAACGCGCTCATATTTCCTGGGGCTTCTTGGGCCTAAACACAGAGCTACACAACTTCGAACGACCAGACTGGGAGGCTGAAGGTCTGACACCTTTTTTTTCTCTCCCATTCGCACCAACTTCCAGCCTGAAGCTAAACAGCTCATCTGGTTTGTAATAAGCCTCTGGACAGCTGGACCAGTTTACCAGTAAGTGCTACAGTACAGTTACAAAAGCCTTTAAATGAAACTGACAGATCTACTAGTGACTAATAAAGACCAGGTCACATGACCAAAAAAGCATGTAGAATCATGTGCGACTTGTGCTGATTATCCTGAAGACTTCGACTTAAAACTTACACTTGGCGCTGCCCCATCACCATGGTTCAGGGTGATAAACACCAACACAAAGCAGGTTTTGTACGGCTCCCCATTTCACTCAGAGTGGCCTGCTTTCCTTTAAAGAATGCAGGCGGCTTACGGGATCCGATGACAGGTTAACCATTCGGGTTTTCACTAAACGGAGGATGGAAAACGAAGTAAAGGTTCCCGCAGGGCAGAAAACCCACTGGAATCGGCCACAAAGATAAATGTTGTTGTTCGTCACTGCGCCGCTCCGCGAAGCCCCCCTTTCTTGGCTCAGGTTGACGTGTCCCTCAGCGCAGCATAAACACCAGCCGGACAGGACTGGATAGTATGCACTCTGGCAAAGCTATGGGATAAACTTGGACGCGTATGGCAGTAGAGCATGGAGCTAATTAACATTCATTGACGAACACAGAGCCGCGTCAGAACTCTGAATAACAACATCGCGATTACACGTGTCCCGCGTCCATTTCAGAGCTCCAATCAGACTAAAATTTTAAGGGCTTACTGTATTAATTCTTTTTAATTTTTACGCACTCGGAATAAGTAACATATCAAGGTGCACAACAGCTTTTTAACACATTTTCTTTGCATGTGATACAACCCAACCCCTAATTGCCTAAAAGGTTAGGTGTGCTGTGGCAGACATGTGCACATCATGAGAACACCGGAATGTGCATGAAGAGGAACCAGTCTCCATAATCTCACACCTGGAGCTGATGTTACACTCACTCAGCTGGGTGTTCGGCAAGAGAGAAACGCAGACCATATACAAGCACGTACAGACCTCGCATTCCCAGTGGTCTTAGAAAGGAGCGGAACTAAAAATACACAGACCACTTTGCCAGTGAACATTTTGCGTGGCGATGTGAAAAATATTGATTTGACCACCAGGCATCTGTATAAAGCAAATACAACAAAAAAGAACCGTCAATAGCGTTTTCAAGAAACATGGACCGTCGTCTCATGCGAGGGTGACCACACCACCAAAGAGCTACGCACGGCGGAAGTCTACATATGTTCCCAAAATATAAATCGAAAGTTCGAATGGAAGACACTCTACATAACATGTCTGTCCTTCTTATGACCAACACAAGGGAAATTTAGACTCATCCATCACCTGAACTGTTTGTCTTTGCACTGTGGGGAAAACCCACAGTCAAAGGAATCCCACATAAATAGTAGAGGCGCGAACTCCAAACATAGGTATACTAATTCCATGCATGCCCACCAGATGGCAGCAAAGAGACTCACCGACTGCAATGGACTTCAATGGGCGGTCTGCACAAGCACTCAAACCCCCCTCGCTGATTACATGAACATAACGGCCCATTTGTCATAGCCGTAGGACTCAAACAGCAACGCTAGGCTGCGGCCCCAGGTGTGACCAATCACGACCATTTATTTTACCTATCAGCTAACAGCCACTCATGTAATCAATCCAAGTCACACCGATTAGATGATTTGATCTTCATGCAGGTTACTTCATCCCAGTGAGGTCAGAGGTGTCAGGTTTTAGCAGATTCACATAAAACAGCCATCAGTTACATTCCATACAACCTTTATTTTCAACATCCATGCCACTGCAAAGTGCTTGTGGGTAAAAGGTCATTAGACATTTCCTGTGATCTTCACCTGCTAACTGCCCCCACATCGATCACTAGTGATGGATCAATTAGCTGAACTGTCAGCCTATTTTCAACTTGCATATATCCTGAAACCCAGGTGCCGGGAAGTGTGAACCACACTCTGCAACCCAGACGTTACCTGTAACCTGCTGTTCCGCGTCCTCTGACGTATCAAGAGGCTCCTCTGCTCCTCTGCACTTCATTTCAAATGTCCTTATCTTTATATCCGGTCCAAAAGAATATTTATAGCCGTATATTATAATGAAGGTTCTCTAACCTTTTAATTTAAAGAGAACTAACGGATGTGGTGACTTAAGTGGTTTTAAATTCAGTTTCATGCCAAGTACTTGAGCCCCCAAATTTCACTGATGGTCTTTTTCTCATAGGTTTCATCCAGTGCCTGTTATACACTATTTGCACAAAAGCATTGGGACACCTGGCCTTTACGCCAACAGGAACTTACACGGCATCACATTCTAAATCCATAAGCATCCATATGGAGCTGCCCCCCTTTGGAGCTACAGCAGCTGCCACTCTTCTGGGAAGGATCTCCACAAGATTGTGAGGGATCTGCGGGAATTTTTATCCATTCGTCCAGAAGAGCATTTGTGGGGTTTTTC
This sequence comes from Pollimyrus isidori, assembly GCA_019775955.2. NCBI lineage: Eukaryota > Metazoa > Chordata > Actinopteri > Osteoglossiformes > Mormyridae > Pollimyrus > Pollimyrus isidori. The sequence continues at coordinate 14,697,952 of JABFDZ020000047.1, forward strand.
TAGTTCATCCCCAAGGTGTCCGATGGGGTTGAGGTCAGGGCTTGGGGGGGGGGGAGTGGGGGGGGGCAGCCAAGC
>JABFDZ020000047.1:14747887-14760133 GCA_019775955.2 Pollimyrus isidori
GTCTGAGGGGAAAAAAGTAGAATTGTGTGGGGGCCGACTTAACAGCAAACTTTAGCAATATCAAAAATTATGTCAACGTTATTATGCGTATTATATGTAGGTAAAAAAATTAGAATAAATATATTTTATTTCATTTTACTTAATAATGACAGTTTATTTGGGGTTAATATGTATGTGTGGGTGGGGGGCAGGACAGTTATATCAACCCTGGGGGGTCCTGTCAAAGAACATTAGAATATTATTGCAGTAGTTTCTCATTTTAAGTGACAGGAGGACGGCTGATTGGCAGGTGCTGTTAACCCCGCCCCTTCCTTTAATACAGATCATAGTGGCCCCTCTCTCCCTGTCTCTGTCGGCGTCCCGTCCACGGAGCCGCGCGTCGCTCGCTCGCTGGACGAGGAGCTGCCACAGGGGGCGCCGTGCCAGCGCCTGCCCCTCTACGTCGACTTTGAGGAGATCGGCTGGTCCGGCTGGATTGTGTCGCCGCGGGGCTACAACGCCTACCACTGCAAGGGCTCCTGCCCCTTCCCGCTGGGCCAGAACATGCGGCCCACCAACCACGCCACAGTGCAGTCTATCATCAACGCCCTGAAGCTCACCCGGGGCGTCGACACGCCCTGCTGCGTGCCGGACAAGCTCTTCTCCATCAACCTGCTCTACTTCGACGACGACGGCAACGTGGTGCTCAAGCAGTACGACGACATGGTGGCAGGAAACTGCGGGTGCCACTAGGGGGACCTCACTGTCTGGCTCCCTCCACCTCGCGCCTCATTGGCTACTGGGAAGCCACGCCCCCTCATGGGTCCGGGTCTAGTAGTTCATTGGCTAAAACTGAGAGAAGGTTGGGTTTCCTTAAGCAGGCAGCACTGCGGGGAGGAGAAAGGGGAGTTTCAGCAGAGGAAAGCCGGGCACCCCCATGTACCTTGGGAAAATCCCTGATTGCATCTCCTACTGTAAAATATGTAAATAGCTAAAAATCATAATATATGTCTGGGCTTGGCGATATATCCTGTGAAATTTGTAAATATGTAAATTATTTGCGGCAAAGCTAAATTATGAAAATGAGTAAACAGTTAAACAAAATCAGCTATTGTCCTTGTTCATTGCATGTCAGTGGCGTCAGACACTCGCCCCTATCTTAACATAATATTGAAGAATCGTGAGAAAATATCACCTGCTGGTTATTGGTCTTAAAAAAGAAAATCCCTCTTCTGTAATAACCTACTTCATTGATATAGTAGCCTACCCGATACTTCACCGTAAATTATTCATATGACTCAATGCAACCCAAAATATAATACTGTACAAAAATGAAAGTACTTTAGTTATTGCTCCATTGTTACACAAGGAGTTTTTTGGTGCCAGAAGCGATTCGGAGGATGAGCCCATTTCTGCCGAATTTTGTAACCTTTCAAAATTCATCCCCCATGAAAACCGGTGTCGTTGGTAAGACGACGTATTTTTTTTTATCAACTTCGTTTTATTACCAGTCTTTTCACCAAAGGCTCTGCCCACGGCCAAAACTCACTACTCGGGGATAAAAGGACACACAACTCACATCGTTATCGTTATTGCCAGCACTGTCAAGTACATTTTAAAGAGAGAATCATTTGGCTGTCATGGAAATACAGCTGAAACATGCTAATTTACATTCACGTATTGTCATGGGTAAATAGCCCGTGCATTCAGAAGCATTTACAAAGAAAATGTTGATGCGTTTATGCACACACAAATGAGTTTCGTATTAAGATGTCAGTAATCTGGTCTTATTTTCAAAGTTTTTAAAACTCCCACGTTACACAATGCTTAACTATGAGTACAAAATTCATCAAGTTTTAATATCCCAGGCCCCCCGTGTGAGCAGCACACAGAGCCTCACAAAGCGATATCATCGCAGCCACCGCATTGTAGATGACAGCTATAGCTATACGGATTTATAATGACCTAATAATCATCTGTAAGATGAGCCTGGGAGAGGGGTCGAGTCCGGCATGTCCACAGGGCACGGCCAAGGGCTTAACGGCGCTCAGAATGATAGCCAAGGACAGCCCTTGTTCATGTTCAAAGGGGATGAAAAACGATAAAACGCCTCTATTATAACGGGGAACTAAATGCCCCACTGCCGACCGACACCCGATCCTCCCCCCGCCCCCCGTGCGCGTCCCGGCCCTTTGTCCCAGCACCGTTTCATATCTGAATTATCCCGGGTTTCCATCACTCAGTACCGAAGCTGGTGATGGCGAAGGCATGGGGAACAAACAGACCATCTTCACCCCCCAGCAGCTAGACGCTTATCAGGTAGGTCATTCATCCAGGATGGAGGCAGGGTGCTCGATCCGCAAGAAAACCCTTAAATAAAAACCACAAAAGCGAAGAGGTTGGTTTAAACGTACATCAGTGGGACCCGGCAGCCTGTAGAGAGCACTTTGCAGTTGTAAAAACCGTGCATCGGTGACTTAAACAGATTTTTATAGGACCTATTTTTGGATTATTATCCATATTGCCAGTTATCCAGACAAATGGTCACCGTTAGTTTTTAATTGCCTGTGCTGCGATAGTTTTGAGCTCAGTGTTTTTGTCAGTTCAGTTTTTGTAGTCAGGCTGACCAGGTTCACCCTGTACCTATACATCACGTGGGTCTCCCTATTCTGGCTCACTATAAACTTATGCAGAAAGCAAAACTGTCAAAAAAACGGTCTGGTAAACTTTTGCTCCTGTGTATGTCTTTGTAGGACTGCACGTTTTTCACCAGGAAGGAAATTTTACGGTAAGATTCTGCATCCATATATAATGACTAGCGTTTGATCTCTTCCTTAAACCGGACCGTCAAGGGTTATGCCCCGCAATTTGCGGGCGCCTTTACGCTATTTTTCCCGAACTGTTTTTTAAAAGCCTGGCGGTCTTGACAGCCAAAAAACACAGCACGGGAAGGCTGCGAGGTAAAGCTTAAGCGACGTGAATAAACCTTTTGCGATTGCAAGTTCATCAATAACCGATTGCCTGAAGGAAAATGAGACAGATCATATATTGAATTCTGGCACATACCCATCCGGTCAGAACCTCCTTTAACAGCGATTGGATGCTTTTCTAGGCTGTTCTACCGTTACCACAACCTGGCACCCCAGCTGGTCCCCCTGGACTACACCGGCAAGCCAGATGTGAAGCTGCCCTACGAGCTGATTGGAAGCATGCCGGAGTTGAAGGTAGGGCTGCCCGCTCCGCGCCGTGCCAATGCTACTTAATCATTCATGGCTTACTAATAGAGAGGACCCTTTGCGGGTTCACGCCTCATCGGATCTTGAACCGGCTCCGTTACCCTCCGTCCAGCACAGCCCGGGCTCAGACCTCTTGCCACCCCACCCCCAAACTCCCATTCATGCTCGTTTGAGGGTAGTTAAATGTCAATATATCGCAGAGCAAATTGTGTATCTGTGTTTTATGTTGGTCTTATGCCTTGATATCACGCTGTGATTTTATGATATATGTGAAGCACTATGGTGAGTGAGGGCTGTCATTAACCCACTATATACAGTCTGACAAACTTCAGTTTGACTCATTTCTCAATTTCTGGTTATATTTGTATAATTAACATTTAAAAAAATTAGGATACCTCCATACCTCTATAAATGATTTCTTCCTGACTTTATGGGTCTTCAGTCCAGCTTCTAGGAGCCTGCTACAAATTATCCTAGCAGTGCACTTCACACCTGCACTTTAATGTTTCAAGGTCACTCGAAGTCACCGTTTGATTCACGAATCACCGTTGAATAAATTGGGTCACCTCTGGCATTAGAAAGCTGCTTCTGCCCGCTGGTTTTGGGTTATTGCCAGCGTCACCTGCTTCACCTTGTTCTTGGGTCATTCTTAGACATCTTAAGCCAGGAAGGAGCCTGCATCACAGTGTAGCCTTCCGCCGGCAGAACCAAGAACAAATTAGGATTTAAAAATGCAGATTCAAAAAAAAAAAATATATAGAGAGAGGTCTCTTTATTTACAGCTCTGAAGAAAATTCTGACTTTACTCCAAAATGGCCTCTCTCTCTCTCCGTGTTGCAGGATAACCCGTTCAGGCAGAGAATAGCCCAGGTCTTCTCGGAGGATGGCGAGGGCAACATGACCTTGGACGACTTCCTGGATATGTTCTCCGCGCTGAGCGAGATGGCCCCGCGAGACCTCAAAGCCTACTACGCTTTCAAGATCTACGGTCAGTGCCGACTCAGGGCCGTCAGCCACAGCCGAACCTTGGACCCTGGGTCCTTAACTTCACTCATAGGCCCATCCCAACCAGAGCAGCCAAACTGATCCCCAACCATGTCGACCAATAAGCAGCCCGGGAGTTCGGCAGATGTTTACCACCTGATGGCTAACAGCTGCCGGGATTGGCTGCGATGCGCTACTAGGTTAAGTTTGACCAGGTCGAGGGGGACAGGCCCTAAGAATAATTGATGGATCAGCATAAGGCTGTGAGGGAGTCACAGGGCCCGAGCCCCCCCCCTGATTAAAAGACGCTGACAGCTCTGCCTATTTTACAGCATATGGCCACGGGCATGGCTCAGGAAGGATCCCATGAATTATTCACGGCCATTAAATGAAGAGGGGGCCCGGCACTACGGGGGCTGTATACTGGCACTCGTCGAGCTCACTCAAACGGGACAAGGGTCACATTAGGCCGGGGTGGGTGTTCTCCTGGCACTGCGGAGATGGGGGTCAGGTGGCCTCAGGATGACGTTTAAGGAGGAGGACTTTGAGGTGGAGGATCTGGGCACCTGCTAGTGGTTGAGGTCAGGGGTGGGTACCTTGGTCCCACCTGAGAGATCCGTCCCGCTGCTCAGACTTCAACGACGACGACTTCATCTGCAAGTCGGACCTGGAGAAGACGCTGAACAAGCTGACGCGCGACGAGCTGAGCGAGGAGGAGGTGCACATGGTCTGCGAGAAGGTGATGGACGAGGCCGACCTGGACCACGACGGCCGCCTCTCGCTGGAGGACTTCCAGCACATGATCGTCCGCGCCCCCGAGTTCCTCAGGTGCCGCCCCTCACCTTCTACGCCGTTAACTACGCCGATCGGGTTCGCGGCTCGATCATCCTGAACTTAAGTGTCATGGTTCTGCTCTCCGCCCCGCAGCACATTCCATATCCGGATATGAGGGGCGTCCTCAACGGGACGCGGCAGGAGAACCGGGATGAGGAGTAGATGGTGCCACAGGACAATTCAGGAAGGCATTTCTTCTGGGTCCTCAGTGCCTGGAAGCCCGTCCACGGTTGATGTCTCAGATCCTTCAGGATTACTGAAGGCTCTCAGACGGCAGATCCCGGCCGACAGCGATAGCGACGTTTCCACTGAGGACCCCATTCTTCTGAGGAATGTCTCCCCCCCCCCAATCATACTACAGGTGTTACTATGACTGCCAAGACTCTAAAGAAATTCAGAAGAATATTAAAAGTCAGATGAATGATCCAAGTCGCACTCAGTCATTCTAAGAGCAACAGTGTCTCGTATTTAGAAATCACAGCACCACGAGAGCTGCTTTAAAAGAGTTTAATAAATCGTGAAAAGTTCGCATCTACACAGCCGTAGAGCATCACAATACAACTCTACAAGGTACAGTACGACAACTGGTCATATTTTCCATTTCACTGGCCAATATTATTTACAATTTGTTTCGAAACAAGGCAGATTCGGCCTCCGGAACTCAGTATCAAGAAAATCGGATCGCGCCATGTGATATGAATTGGGGGGGGGGGGGGGGTGGAGCAATTGATGGAGAACATCGCAGGCAGGGTGTCGGAGCAGTTAAAGAGTGAATAGGGCATCCCTGGGGAGACCAAGGGGGCACAGAAGCTGGGGCTGAGGCTAGTCAGTACAGCTCAGGCATCCAGAGGAGGTGACCTGCACCACCATCCATCACAGCATTACCACCGTTAAGACTCCTCACAGCAGATGGAGATCTTTGGCAATGACTCAGCAACGCCGAGGGGCGACATTCAGCTTGAAATGTGCCAGGACGTGAACATGAACAAAGGGAGAGCTAGATGGAGGTCAGCGTGTATCTGCTACCGGTCTGTAGCTGGGGATGTTCAACGGGAAAACCTTCTGGAAGGCAGTGAAGAATCTCGGGAATAAGATCAGCCGCGGCATGGGAACGCCAACATGATATGTAAACCCCTCTTTCGACAAAGCACTCAGAGTCTGTTTATTTATATATGTACAAAAATGTACAGACATGAAATATAAGGATGCATAGTTCCAAAAAAGGAGGGGGTCATATCGGGGCCAGGTCGAGAGGCGGGGCCAGGTCGAGAGGCGGGGCCAGGAACAACTACGACGCTCCTCTCCTCTTCAGGCCAAAGTACCGCACAAGGCGGGCAATAAGAGCTCAAAGACCTGCCACCCTCGTTGAGCGATCTGCCGAATCTCTTGCAAATAAACAGGACACGATATAAAATGGACGCACCCACCACTGACAGGCCCGTTTATTAAACAGGGGGCTAATGGAGCGTCTAAATCACTCACCTAGAGGAAATGCGACCTTGCTGTAACCGACAGGGTCACTCTGACCTAGCCGGCCCCTAGACGCAGAGCTAAAAACTGGCAGCCTCACTTGCAGGATGTACCTCCGAAACGGTCTTTACATTTCACACGTCCGGGCTTCTCTTATCTCAGGCAATTCCCTGGTGAATTATTCTCCATTCGAAAACTGGATTTTACAGCTTAACCGACATACGAAATTTAAGGGCGCCCCCATCGACCAATTTAAAATGAGGGCACGGCTTCTAAGAAATGCGGGCGCATGCCAGCATACCGTGGCAGACAGTCAGGAGGCCGTAAGGAGCGCAGCCCTGAAACAGGCGCAGGGGTGAGGTTCGGGTTAAAGGGCTTAGACCTTTGTGTGCTGAGCAGGCAGCTACTCTGAGGTAGAATCTGGAATGTCGTTTAAGTCATGATGTGAAAGGCCACAGTGACAGGGTGTCAGGTACCGGGGGGGTGGGGGGAGAGAGAAGGCTGCTGGCTCGAAAGGGCGGCCTCAGGGCAGGGCCCCTCGCTCTGCACAACGCCAGCGGGGGGAACCCGCCGCAGATCAGTGCCGCCCGCTCGCGGGAACGCGCTCCCGGAAGCTTCTACTCGGGGAGGAAAAGCAGGGCCTGACGGGAGAGGATGTCTCTGCCCGTCCGACGGAAACAACGTCGTGGGGCGGTCAGCCGAAAAGCCAGGGATGAAACCGAGAGCCGTCGTCCTGACATTCTGTAATAAAAATCCCCTCCTTTAAGAAATTAAGCCTTCAAAGCAAGATTATGTCAAATGGGACATAGATCGGCACAGGATCAGTATTCCTGATGTGGGGGGGTGATACTTTTGAGGTACAGGGATGCGGCAGGTGGGGGGTGCGCGTTCCCGCTGTTAATATATACATTTTTTTGGGTGGGGCGGGAGTCCAGGGTGAAAACACGGGGAGATGTTGGCACCTTCACATCCAAGCTGAAGCTGGAGTGCAGCAGCATGGAGGAGAGGTGAAGATGGGGGGGGGGGCTGGAAGACCGCATACACCAGCTATGGGTTCCAAGATGGTCCTCTCCTGCTGAATACCCAGTACTCAACACAAAAAAAAAAAAAAAGGCAGAAGCTCTGTTACCACAGGAGACGTGGATGGAGGGTTAGGGAGGTAAGGGCCTGAGGGTCCTCCACCCACGCCGGTTGGGGGTGGGGTCACAGCAGCACACAGCGAAACAGGCTGGATTTCTTCTGCTGCTCGCCTGTGATCTTCACGCCTTGACTGCTCCCCTCCAGGTTGTTGCCCTGCTGACAGAAAGCGACACGACTCACTCAGTCAGAATCGGGGTAGAACCCAACACCTGACCGGAAGGTCGCAGGTACAAATCCCGCAATCAGCATCCCGTGTCTCCGTCAAAATGGCCTGTAACCGGCCAATACCCAATACCCTCCTGGTTGCACAGTTCACACTCTTCCCCATTGACGACTTCAGATACAAGCACGGGCCCCCAAAGTTTGGCCCTTCCCCGCATGCACATGGCCCTGCTGCCTCAGGCCAGCCCGCGCATGGCGGAGCTGCAGTTCCCCTTCTGAAACTCCGGCTTCTAAAAAAAGGCAAAACAGAACAGAAAGTCGGAAGAGGAAGTCATCTTACCAGCTTCTTGTCCATTTTCACCTTGATGTCTCTGGCCAGAGTCAGGAATGCCTAGACAGAGGCAGAAGCATGCGGATAGAATGCCATGTCACACAGTCTGCAGAGAAAACAGCCGCATTTCCCAGAATCCCCTTCCATTTACAGCATTGCGTTTCCTGTATTCGGGCCTGGTGAGACAGAGCGGTACTCCAGATATGAGCAAAGGATGTCACAGGATGAGTCATGCTATGCTTGACAGGATCACGGAGAAACATTATGAGCCTTAATCAACTGCCACTGATGGACCAACCGTGACCAAAACATCATCTCTTCCTCCATCCCTCATATTAGTCTGCCCCAACAGAGTTCCGACATTATACCAATGCAGGATTACCCATCCACATATCCCAAGGAGAAAGAGTTCTCCCCCCATGCCAATATCTCCAAACATCTGGGTCAGCACATTCCCCACGATGCCCACTTTGAGTGCATGTTCACCCCGCGGAGGACCGGGGCAGGTGCCGCAAACTCACGTTCTCCACATTGATGTTGGCCTTGGCGCTGGTCTCCATGAATTTGATGCCGTACTCCGCCGCCAGCTGAGATGATCAGGAGGGACAGATTGGTCAGACATGAACAGCTGACCAGTGCCAGTGGAAAATGCTAATATGCTAGTGACTCTGCATTTCCTGTGGGGGACGGAACACCTCTCACCTTGTCCCCCTGATCTTTGGAGACTTGACGCTTGTCATTGACGTCACACTTGTTTCCCAAGACCATCTTCTCTACGTCGGCTGAGGCGTGCTAGGCCGACAGACAGCAAGTCAAACCGGGGCCGTGCCCGAGTTGAGCTCCTACCTTAAAGCCCGCTATTAATAGCTTCCTACCTCTTCTATGTTCCTTATCCAGTTCTTAATGTTGTCAAATGACTTCTCATTGGTGATGTCGTACACCAACATTATTCCCTGAAATGAGGAATCATGAGATTCAACTGTTCTTACTCACAGAAGCCTGGTTCCACATTAAGAGTCAGTGTGGTTTGTGAAAAGGGGGTGCATCACAGGTGGAGGTGGGTGGGGGGCATTTTTGTAGGCCAAGATACCATGGCTCCTCTGTAGTATGCCGTGGTGATGGTCCGGAAGCGCTCCTGACCAGCTGTGTCCCTGCAGGGCAGCAAAACTGCTCAGAGGTGCATTTTCAGAGGGGCGGGATCTGGCTCAAACTCCATGGTATCATGTGACTTACCATATCTGTAACTTGATCTTTTTTCCATCCAGCTCAATGGTTCTGATCTTAAAGTCGATGCCTGCATGAGAAAATTAGATTGTATCAGCAGCACTGGACCTAACCTGAAGGAAGTTATGGTGCTAGCTAGATGAGGTATGGCTAGCTGCTTTCACTATCACTGTCCTTCTGGCCACACACAGCAGCCATTAAAACAGCTTGTTAAAAAATCTCGCGGACACCATCATTAAGCGATCTGCCCAATCTCATAGTCTGGAGGTTTTTGCCGAATTAAATGTTAACGATACTAAAGCGGCTCAGGACATCACTACCGGTAAATGTCCCTAAGTGAGAGAGTTACAGTGAGTCGGTCGCGTTTTGGTCCCGTCCCCTCTTGTTCCACGGTCCGGTGCCGGCCACCCCACCACTGCCCACCCCTCGGCGCTGTCCCGCCCCTTACTCTCCCGCCGCCACTCCAGGCCCCTCCATTCCCCTCCTGTCTGTCTCAATCCGTCCCATCCCGTACCCCTCCCCGGATTCCCCGGCTGCCTTGCAGAACCCAGACTCTCCCTCGGTACGCGCGATTCCCCCCCGCCGAGCCCCGCTGCTGGAGAGGCAGAGCCGAGCAGCTGTTAAGAGGCTTAACGTAAGCCCGAGCAGGCGGGTAGCCGCGCCGTCCATACGCCGGTAGCACACCGCAGGTTAACCCGGACAGCTGGCCTGTCACGGCTGGTGCCCCGGAGCTAGGGGCGGCAACCTACCTATAGTGGAGATGAATGTCGAGTTAAAGGCATCTTCCGAGAACCTGAACAGCACGCAGGTCTTCCCAACGCCCGAATCCCCGATCAGCAGCAGTTTAAACAAGTAATCGTAGGTCTTCGCCATATTACTTGCTATTGCGGAAATCCCGCCCGGCCCTAGCCAGCACACGCCTAGATACATGGGAGGGCCCCGTTCACTGTCATTGGATACAAAGGTAATCAGTCACAATCTAGACCCGCCCTATTGTTCCAGTTTTACATTGTTATTTGAGAAGCATACATCGATCAATTGGAGGTTTAATAACTTGAGCGAGAGTTTTACAATATAATTGGCCAAGCAAGACATCAATCATAACTAACCCCTCCTCCCTTGTCCGCATATATTTCAACTACACGTATAACATGTACATGTCCCGCGAATCAACCCGGAAATTCGTGTCCGAATAACGAATTAATGATGGTGCATTTGCTTGAAGTGTTAGGCTCCGAAATTTCTTTTCACACAAGAAATATTTTTATTGTATTTTTTAAAGGCTTAATGTAATTGTCATACTAGAGAACCTCATACCGTTATACGGGCGGGAGAAACACCGATACGGAAAGTGCTACTGAATTTGAAAAAAGATGCGTTGCAATTTGACAACTTCCAGAAAGCGGAAATACATTATGTATTCATTAATAAACTTAGACCTGTAAGAGTGAAGATTTAGCAGGATGACGTTACTTTCCGGAACTGAGAAGAGGAACAATGTAAATTAACGTTTTAATGACCGTGTGACATTCTAATGAACAAATATGCCGTAATAGATATTACTAAAATACAGCAACTAAAGATTAAGTTCAAAATATTACATCTTGATTTGCAGGGCAAAACGTTTGAAACGAAGTCTTTATAACTAAGTGTCCTACTGCAAATTGCCCACTAGAGGTCAAACGTCACCCAGGTTCAAAAGCTCTGCGTTTATCAGCGTTAATATAAAACTCACGTTTCATAACTTTTTTGTTTAGAAAGTAGGACATATTCTGTTTCAGAAAAATGAAACTTTGTTTTTTTTTAATTTGATTTAAATTTCAGTTAATGGTATTTTAAGTAAATTGTCACCACTAAACATAATGAGAAAGTACAACAGCTTACAACCCGACGAGCATAAAAGTTGATGAAGACAGCAAAGACACGAAGGGTTTTTTTTGTAAAAATTTATTAGAACTCAGAGTTGTACAGGTAAAGTTGAACACCGTTACAGAAAGGCCGCAGTGAGCTGCTTGGTACGTGGTCCTGGAATGTAGGGCAGCCTCACCGTGACGTGACAACACAATTCAAGCAGACACGTTTGATAAATCCCAGTCTTTCCTTTTGAGGACAGGAGTGGTTGAGGTGATGCTTGGGTATTTGGGCTGGACTTTGCCAGATTTGCTGGCTTACTGTTTTGCAAGGAAACCCAGGATTTTCAGTGTCTCTCCCCCCCCCCGAGAAAGCAGCAGCCCTGGAGTAAGACTGCAAAATTCCAAAACCTCCCACCCCAGACACCCGTGTACCAAACGTAATACGACTGATAAGAACACGTAAGAAAGGAGCAGAGAGCTGAACAGTGGGATTCTGGGATACTTTACCAAGTATGAAGCCGTGCTTTCACTTAAATCTACATAAATTTAACATATATTTGATTCGGACTACTATATACGTGCAATACCCATCAAACTGCGTTCCGTTTTCCCCTGTGGGTTCAGCAGCACGGCCAATGGTAAAGAAACAGACAAAATGCCCATAATTCCCAGTGCCGGAGTGCTCCGGTCGGCTCTGCTCCCTCGCTCTGGACCCAGTCATGTGACACCGCGAGAGCATGCGGCGAGGGACACGGAAAGAACGGGACGTTTTTTACATTTCACACAGACGAAAGACAAAGTGGCACCGACGGAGAAATAAACTAAGAAAAGTACAGAAGAGAAAATGGTCGCCGCCTCTATCCTCCAGCCCCTGAACGTGGGACAGGAACGGCGCGGAATACTGCCAGCTGCCCTGCTCATCTCCACCTCTTTCGTGTTTACAAGCTGTTTAGCTCCTGCAGCGTCTGATCCAGCACCTGGTGCATGCCCAGATTCTCCTCCTTGGCACTGGACAGTTTCTCTGAGGGGGGGG
>JABFDZ020000047.1:14771674-14786321 GCA_019775955.2 Pollimyrus isidori
CTCTCTACTCCCCCCACCCCCCACCCTCCCCTACCACCCCCCAGGCATTTTGATAGTGGGGGGAATGAACACTAGCATACCTCTGTTACGTCACATCTTACCTCCTTGATGAGACATAGCATTTACATGACAGAATGAGACTGGAGGAGAGTGAGATAATGCGGGGAATGAGAAGACAGATGAAAGACAGAGAAACTGATTATGGGGGGGGGGTCACACACATGGTTTGGCTCAGAGCTCAATGAGCAGAGTGTAGAGTCTGTCCACAGGAAAGTGGCCCCCACCCTGCACGGGATGGTAAAGACCAGCACCCATGTACGGTAAGAGGTGGCCGGAAAACTCTTGCCCCCACCCAGGGCTTCATGCAGGGCACCTCTGGGCCGGCAGAGAGCATCCGGGGCACCTTGGGCAGAACCAGCACAGCTGGCCGGGTCAGGCGAGGCAGGGGAGAGCAGAAGGTGCCCTGCCTTACCGCCGTGTCTGTGCTGGAGGCCAGCGCCACAGACCGGGGATGATCTCAGCGCGTCGTGGGCCAAAGTGCCGGCTGACGTGTCTCCTTAGGAAGCCAGTCAGACAGCAGCCTCAGGGCGGCTGCTGCAGCCAGACACAGGCGAACGGAAGCCTGTCTCCCCAGGACCTGCCGTCTCCCCCCCCTTTTAGGGCTCTCCACTCGTCTCATCTTGCCCCCCTTCCAGATGGAGGCACGAATGGCCCCAGTGTACGCCGCTCACCTGCCAGCCGGGGCCGCGACCCCACAACCACTCCCTGACCGTCAAAATCTCACTCCACCGCAGCAGGGGTGGGCAGCAAAGAGTGGAGGAATTTGGAGGGCGGGCAGCTGTCAAAATGTTAGCCAGGGGTAAACAGGGTCCTGCCTTCACTGATAGCCGTGCGTCTGAAAGAACGGAGCAAGAGCACTGTCATGCTAATGGGTTAACAGGCTAATGGGCTAACAGACTAGCTAGCTAACAGGCTAATGGGCTGACAGACCAGCCAGCTAACAGGCTAATGGGCTAACAGACTAGCCAGCTAACAGGCTTATGGACTACCAGGCTTTCTGTGGAGATAAGATCAATCCAACCACTGCTCTCTGAGTCACACACCCTGGGGCCCTGGATAACCAAGCACGTGTGTCTCTGTCTGCATCCTGATCTCACCACCCCCCCTCCCCTGGCACCACAAGGCAGGCCTTTTAAGGAAGGCATCCCCACATGGGGGAATTAGGTCTCCGATTCAGCAGTTTGGTTGGGTCTCTGAAAACCAGTTTGCCAGCACATGCGGGACACCAGCAGGAAAAAATGAAACACCCTCAAAAACAAACATTTCAGTAATTAAACACCTTCAGCCATTTAGGCCAAAGCTATGAACATCTGCACATGTCATTTAGACACTAAAGTTGCCTGCACTCTGTTATAACCCCGTAAATCTGAAAACCTGCAGGGACAAGTTATACTTTCAGAAAGTTTGTTACTCGAGGCAAGGAAGGCAATATTTTCCTGGCATATGGACCTTAACTCCTGTCATCATTAGTCCAGCCCTTTAACAACTGCGCCCCCTACTGTTCATGTCCCAGAAATGCAGAAATCTTAGAAATGCGTTGTTAATGCTTGCACCAAGGCTGCTAACTCACTTCACGACCTGGAGGCGCTGGTCATAGACAGAGAGAGGGGTGCGGTGGTTCTGCAGAAGCCACGCCTGCATCAGGAAGTGCCGATCTGTCACTCACAGGAAGAGCTGCTCCCCGTGTGGCCGGAGTCTGAACTGCGTGACCACGTTTGATGTAGCAGTGCAGAGAGGCAGCCTTTAGCCCAGAGAGTCCAATGTTCTCCTGAATACAGATTTAGTCCTGGGGTTATTCCTGGTCCTCAATGCCTCCCTGAGGTTAGTTGGGTTCCTCACTCCATCTCACTGTTACAGGGGCACATAGGAACCATGGTGACCACCTATGTTTAGGGAAACAGGCCGCGATTCTCGCTGCAGGCCGGCTTCAACAGCAGCTGTGCCCGCCCACATTTCCCAGAAGGCCGTTTGCTTGATGACTAGCTATCAGCGTTCTCAGGTTGGCTCTGCGGAGTACAACTGTCAACACTGAACAATAAAATGCGCACGGCAGAAATTAAACACGGGACGCAAACAGAAACGTTTGCTGAGCGAGGTGGAGTCAGACTGATAGCCGCTTTGGCCCCCAGTGGCCGCCCACCCAGTTTGGTGATGTTTTTGTAGTAGTCAGCCGGGCTGACACGTCACCAGATGTGTGTGGGGCGCCCTCTGCTGGTGATTCATGGAAATGTATGTGTGGAACACTAGAATAGAATAGAATAGAATAGAATAGAATAAAATTGAAATACTTTATTAATTCATTTTCTGTTTTCACTTTGCCCCATCTTGCTCTCTATGCAGGTGAGAGCTAGTTTGGGGGACAAAGCGAGGGCCGGCCACCTTACAGCACCCAGGGAGCTGGGGGTTAAGGGCCTTACTCACGGGCCCTCGGTCATGTGACTGTTCTGTCAACCCATCGACCCTCTGATCACCGGCACAGAGGCTCCATCCACTGGGCCACAGACCAAGATGTGCTTCCAAATTTAATTTCCCTGCCCGACACTAGAGAGTGCAGTGGGGCAGATTCACAGCCGTGTCTCTACCTGTCCCACTGTATTCACTCACTCTCAGTCAGCTGCAGTATTAGCACGCTAACTTGGCGGAGCGCTGTAATGGGGCTTCAACCGCACTGCCTCAGGCTGCTCTGCTCCGTTTCCTCATCTGGCTCTTTAAAAAAAAAATCCGGGCAGTCTGCTCATCTCTTGCAGTATTTGCTGTTCTGGACATAGTTTTCTAAATGTAAAAAAAGTCAGAAAGCTCTAATCTGCATGCAGTTCGAGCTAAGAGGTTCAGCCCAAGCGTGCCGTCCTCCCTCACGTGGCGACGGAGCAATGGCGCCCCCTAGCTCCGGGTGCTGGGTACTTCAGGACACCACCCGCCCACTGGACAATGAGGTGTCCAGATGTGTTTTTATCTCCTCCACAAGATGTCCCAGCTGTGGAGTTTCAAAAGTGAGCACTGTAACTCCACAAACATCCCCCTTTGAACTCCACCAGTCGTCTGCTATCCTGAAAACATACCCCCACCCACCATGATTTTAAAACAAACAGCGAGTGGCGCTTGGGTTGCGATCCGAGGTCTCTGGTACGTTAGTGTCAGGGGAGGGTGGGTGACCACGACGCTCCCCCCGCTGCTGAGACATGTGACACGCATGTGGAGTCGCACACGCACACACGTGAGCTTCCTGTGAGTGGAGCAGCTGGCTGCTCTGCCTGCGTGTCGTCCCATCTCATGCCACAATTGTTCCAGGCTGCGGAGGATCGCGAGAGGGTGGGGGGTGTCACGCGATTAGCGACCCAGTAACAACAATCCCGGCCTGGGGGGGATTTCCTCGCCAGCTGGGATACAGCCGTACGGAGCATTGATTCATTTATCGGCTCACGCTCTACTTTTTCGCAAAACGGCGAAGATTTAATAGCAGCAGTCGGACAGGGTGCATCTCCCAGCCTCTCCGCGTCAAACGCACCGGCACGGACTCCTCCAGCGCTCTGCGGAATAGCCCAGTGCGCCCGCTCTACACCAGTGCGGCCGCTCTACACCGGTGCGCCGGCTCTACACCGATGCGCCCGCTCTACACCGGTGCGCCCACTCTACACCAGTGTGCCCGCTCTACACCAGTGTGCCCGCTCTACACCAGTGCGCCCGCTCTACACCATCTTAACAGGGACATGGCCTCAACCAGCATGCTGGACAAACAAAAACTGGTGAATGGGATAATGCCCCCTCTCACCCCCTTGCCTGACGGGGCTGCTGTCCCACACAGATGGGGCATTAGGGGCAAGCGGTGCCACCCGGGGATGCCACTGTAAGGTCCACACTGGGCCATCCCTAATTACCCTGGGAACGCCTCCCCTGCATTCCTGCTCCCTGCCCCCATCCTGCCTCCACAACACAAACCAAACACCTGGACGGTCTGGTTCTCCTCAATTGTTTCATTCCACGTCTCGGCCTACAGCTGCCAGTATGAGGCCCGTTGCCCGGACAACCCGCCACTGCACATTCCCGATATTAAAGCCACTGACTCCTGCGGCGGTCATATGTAAAACAACAGAAAAAAATATATATATACAGACCGGTAATTTCAAATGGAGATATAAAAATGGGAAAGTGACCTTTCGCTAAGAGCTAGCAAGACTCCGAACGTCCGACACGTCCGCGGACAATTTTTTAGGCTCGGCGCTGCCGGGGTGTTGCGACAGGTTGAAATGAGAACATTCTAGATCTTTGCGTGGGTCAAGATGGAGGGAGGGAGTCGGAGGACCATCTCGGGGAGTGACACAGACCCGGTCACACGATACCGTAGGACCTCCGAGATGAATCTGAAACTTGCCCTGTTCGAGTTTGGAGTTTTAAGAAAAGCAGCCCAGTGGAGAACAGACCTAACGACACACAAAGGGAATTCGGATACAAAAGGGTGTAACTGCTGCGGCTTGAGTGTTTGGAGTCACGCTAACCTTCCGTAGGAAGAGGCACTTTATCGCTTTTGATGAGCAGTTTATCTCTATGTTTTATGCACCCTGTAAGGCTCTCTTCTCTTACCAGGGTCAGGGGAGGACTGATCAGACAGGGTGACGGCATAGCGGGACCCTGCATAGCTCAGCTTTCCTCCTGACCCAGATCCCGTGCTCGGAAAATCACAGCGGCCCGAGGAGGATCTGTGGTGTTTTACCTCGAATTGTGAAAAAGCCCTACAGGAGGTCTTGGCCACAGGCCAGAACCCAGACGTCACATGACGTCAGCATATCTGATCACATCTGAGGGGCGTCGTGACCCCAGGATTCTGCAAAACGTGCCCCTGGACACAAACGCCTGGGTGTCACTGCCAGAAAAGGGCCTGGAGACCTTATGGATGAAACATCTCAGTTCTCCTCAGGTTTGAGGATTTAGGAAGTTTATTGTTAAATCGGGCGTTCCTGTTATTATCTGACAAATTGTTTTGGTCGATACCAATCGGTCACATTTTATATTTATTTTTTAGAATCATTTATTTTTCAGCCAGACCTGAAAAAAAGCACTTAAAAAATCAAGACTACTTCAAAACCAGACAGACCACCCCCCCAATCCTTACCTACTGAAGAAATAATGTGATGGTTATTTATTTAACTGGCCCTATTATCAGAGACGCTGACACAGATGACACATCCGTACGCCTCACGCATTTATACAGTTGCTCAGGTCAAATGCGTGGCTCAAGGGTACAAGGGTGGGATGCGAACCCATCCTTAAGGTGCAGAGATCGGCTCCTTCGTGCCTGCTTGCTGAATTTCAGAGCTTCTGCGGAATCTCAGGTTATCAGCGTGTGGGAGAAGCGCACGTCCACCAGCAGCCTGGATGTTATGTCTGGAACTTCTTCTCGCAGAAGACCATCATCCTTTGATTAGAGAACAAAGCAGGAAGGCGCTGATACGTCCTCGGTGTCCTTACGCCCAAATGTCGGGCCGTCGGGCCGGGCCTCCCGTTTTGTTTTGACTCCCTCAATGTCACCGTGAGCCTTTGGTTGCTCAACCGGGCTTTCTCGCAATCGTTAGCGGTGTCTGGCTTGAAAACCCAGCGCCTGTTGAACAATGTAGCCATTTCAAAACGTCCCCCAACACAAAAAGAGGGGGTCGGGTGCGAGACGAGAGAACGGCTGCCAATATCTGACAAATCAGCAGCGAGCACGCTCCCATCGGACCCGGGCGCTGTTACAGCTAGACAGCGCAGCTGTGAAATATATCGGGGTTATATTTAATATCGTTTGCTCAACAAAGGAAAAGGGGGGGATGGAGAACATGGGTTGATGCATGTTGCTGCATTATTTAAAACAGATTAAAACCCTCGAGATGGCTGCCTTCGCCGGCATTGGCTTTCTGCAGGGGTCCACTGCGAGATGGTGCATGGAATTGGAATGGAATGCATGAGAGGGGGGCTTGCGGGGGATGGGGCTGCCCTCTGTATCGCCCGCGCCTGAGGCCTATATCCCTACTCTTCATTAGGCCAAACTAAACTATAGAATATCCGAATGCAGGCTATTTTAAATATTATATTTAAAGAGCGATTTGTTATTTTTAGAATGAATTCATCTGTTAAATATATAACGATTGAGAAAGGCATTTCTTTCAGATGACTGAGCATTCTCCGTGTAGAGATTAACAATGATTATGATAGACTATCTGGAGACGGAGAGGATGTAAACTGAGTAGCCCACGCTTGCCGGTATGAGGTGCCCTGTCGGCTGAGGATATCCACCTCTGATTGGCTGACGTCCGACCAATGAGACGAGACGGACAGTTCACACCTTTCTTTAACGTATGTGCGATATATATCGACCACATTTTTCGTTTTGTTGCGTTTCTATCTAATTTATTATGTGTCACAAACAAGTCTTATTCATTTAGAGTATTCTAGAGAGGAGCCCACAAAAATTAAATAGCGAAGACACAATTGAAATGCAAAGCACGTTAACTTTTCCAGTTTAGCTAAGTTATACACGTGCCGGTATGCCATAATAAACGGATTTAGGAAGCAAGTAATAATTTAAACACAGTAAAATGGGCTTTGGATGTAAGTGCCAGTACTGAGGAAAACGGGCAAAACATAACGATTTCAGCCCGTTTAATCTTTTTTTTTAATTAGCCCTATGATCTTGACATAATTTTTATTAAGGCCTGAAAGTAATTTGCCTTCGATGTGAATGAAGCACATTAACATTTATTTAGTCGTGTTTTCATATAGGCCCAATTATTACACTTTATTTACATTAAATAGACATTCTCCGTTAAAAGTGGATGGAAAACAACGAAAGGGGGTGTTAGTTTTAGGTGAATAAATATTTTCTTATAAATCCCCAACAAGTCATGTAAAATGTGAACTGCAAACCGTTTTTTGTTTTTTTTAAATATTTTTTTTGAGGGCTACAGGTACGGGACCGTGCGAAGGAAGTTTTTCCAAGACTATAGTCGCCGCCCATTAGAAGTATTTCCGACCAATGGGCTGTAGGACATTTGTGTGAACCATTGGCTTCGGCATAAAACCCGTAAGACCGCAACAAAGAACGGGATCGCCGCTCCGCTCCTGGCCGAAGGCTGAAGTAGAGTTCAGGGACCCGGGATTGTTCCGCACACGCCTTTTCATCCGGGATTCATCGGAAAAAATAATATTAACTCTTAATAATATGGGAAAACAAAGTATCTACATACTGTTTTTTGGGGTTTGTTTTATTAAAACTTGCGCAAGTTTTTCCAATACCACTGAAGCAACTCCATCCAGTAAGTTGAAAGGTTTTAACTTTTTTTTTTACCAGTGTAACCAGCTGACTTTTTGTATATACATTATTTGTTTCTAAGGAGTTGGTTATTACTTGAAAATGCCATTGCCGGCGGGAGGGCAGATGAAACCTATGAAGTCCGTTTCTGGAGCGTTCGGAAATCGCAGACATTGCTGACAGCCCTCGCTGTATTTCAGCCTGCAGCTAATCCTCTGTATGTGACCTGATGTCATACGAAGCGAGAGGAGGGCAATTCATTAGTGGACGAATTGGAGTAGCCAAAAGAAACCGATGCATTTGACATTTCGCGACGGCGGTGTCCGTTTAATGATATTCGTAAGTCAGATGCGGGATCGTATTTTTAATTTGCAACAGGGGGCGATAATGCTGCTGAGTACTATAAATTGTTCGGTCAATGGACAGTACTCATATAAAAATGACTAGACACGGCTTCATCACAAATAACGCTGTTTGTGATAATATGACTTTTTTCTGCTTGGCTCCTCTATGCAGGAGTTACTCATCACGACCGACCTAAGTTAACCCTGTCCTAAGCAGTTGATTTGTAACCCCCTTGTCCTTGACTTATTTACCACTTCAGGATTTGGGGATTGCCGTGTTAGAAAGCTCTCGTTAATAATGCGCTGATATAATACTGTGTTTGTCAATCTCAACGGGTCTGTAGAGGAGAAAAACGGGAGATTTTCTTATGCGCTCTTATGTGATGCCGATTTCCCCTTTTGTCTGAGATGCACCTTCCTTGCCTGTGCGTGTCCTGTTGATAGAAACCACTGACATATTGTGTGTGTGTGTCTGTGTGTCTGTTGTTCCATCCAGGCACAGACAACACCACCTCCTGGATCGAGAACTTCAGCGACATCGAGTCCAAGTTCTCGCTAAGAACGGCCGACAGCCCGGATGAGGACACGTGCCACATCGTTCCCGGGCAGCCGGACACCATTGCGGGGTGCGACTTCAAGCGCGACTCGCAGACCTTTGTGGTCATTCACGGCTGGACGGTGAGTCTTCGGCAGCGATCGGCGAAATAAAGGGGAACGACAAAAAAACTGCGTGAGATCACGGGTCAGCCGAACGCTGGAGCCCTCTCTGCGCCCGTCCACAGGTGACGGGCATGTATGAGAGCTGGGTGGTGAAGCTGGTGAAGGCCCTGTACGAGCGGGAGCCCGGCGCCAACGTGCTGGTGGTGGATTGGCTGGTGAGAGCCCAGCAGCACTACCCCACCTCAGCCGCATACACCAAGCTGGTGGGACGCGACGTGGCCAAGTTTGTCAGCTGGCTGCAGGTGAGCCCAGGGGCCCCGTAAAGGGTGGGACTAGGAGTCCTGTAAAGGGTGGGGCCAGGGGCCCCATACAGGGAGGGACCAGGGGCCCCGTAAAGGGTGGGACTAGAAGTCCTGTAAAGGGTGGGACCAGGAGTCCTGTAAAAGGTGGGGCCAGGGGCCCCATACAGGGAGGGACCAGGGGCCCCGTAAAGGGTGGGGGCTTAGGATGATTCAGAAGGCACCTTAGTGACAAGGACACAAAAAAAATGTTACAGAACTGCATTGGGTCGGGTTGGGGGTCCAATATGATATTTTTCATGGGGCCCAAAATCTCTGGTGGAACCCCTTGGACGAGGTCCCACTTTGGGGGAGGAGTTTGTTGTTATCTTTAGTAGCAGGGCCCCCCCCCCCAAATCATTTGCTGGCCCACGGACACGTGATATGCAGGCGGTGGGGGGTGGTTGACTCAGCTGGCATGGGGACACGCGTGGCGGCAGTGTGAAGGTCACGCACGAGCCCTTCTGCGTCCCGAGGAGATACACTGGGGACCTGTAACACAACGCTGGCCACGCGTGACGGGGCTGTTCCCGAAAGCTGTTTAAAAAAACTGTCACCCCCCCACAGGCCGAGCTGAGGTACCCCTGGGAGAAGATCCACGTCCTCGGCTACAGCCTGGGGGCCCACGTGGCCGGGATCGCCGGCTTCCTCACCAAGCAGAGGATCAGCAGGATCACGGGTGAGGCCCGCGAGCCGCGCACGGGCCCGAGGACAGGGGCATTGTGGGATCGCCCATTAACCGGTCACACCGCGAGTGAATAGGCTTGTCATGAACGTGCCCTTCCCCCCCACCCTCTGTCCCATCACAGGGCTGGACCCCGCCGGGCCTGGGTTCGAGTATGCCGACGACCAGAGCACGCTGTCACCGGACGACGCCGAGTTTGTGGACGTGCTGCATACGAACACCAGGGGGTCGCCGGACCGCAGTATCGGCATCCAGAGGCCCGTGGGCCACGTGGACATCTACCCCAACGGCGGCACCTTCCAGCCCGGCTGCGACCTGCAGAACACAGTCATGATGATCGCCACCTCTGGCTTCCACTGTACGCTGCCTGCACAACATGTCGGGTCCCTTGCGATCTCAGCCGGGGCGAGCGGGTTGAACTGAAATACACTACACCTGCAATATGTCAAACAGCCAGTCAGTCAAAAGTCAGCTACAGTTATTGGCCAATGACGTCTTTGACCCCGCCCCCCGGCATTGACCTCACCACCTTCCCTTCTGTTCTGACCCCGCCCCTTTCCCCCTCGCTCCACACCCTTATTGGCTGCCTCGCAGACATGGACCAGATCGTCAAGTGCTCCCATGAGCGCTCCATCCACCTGTTCATCGACTCGCTGGTGAACCAGGAGAAGCAGAGCCTGGCCTTCCGCTGCGGCACTAAAGAGGCGTTCAACAGCGGCCTGTGCCTCAGCTGCCGCAAGAACCGCTGCAACAAGCTGGGCTATGAGGTCAGCAAGGTGCGCGCGCCAAGGTCCGTGCGGATGTTCCTGAAGACCCGCGAGGCCATGCCCTTCAAAGGTAAGGCCCCAAGTCTGCTGCCATTGGCTGGAGTGTTTAACCCAGGACTCTCGTCCTATGAGCTTTCAGCTTTTTGTCACGTGACCTCAGAGAGTGTTTAGCATAGGACTCTCGTCCTATGAGCTTTCAGCTTTTTGTCACGTGACCTCAGAAATTGCACCGACGCAGACCCTGAAAGTTTTAAACGGACCACAGGCGGCGCAGCAGGTTCCAGCTGCGCCTGTGTGGGAGGGATGCGTCCTCTGCTCATGGCAGCTGAGTGAGGCTTTGAGCTCATTCACGTGCCATTCCACGCGAAGACCCCCCGCTCCCAGAATGGAAGGCCACACGTGACATCGAGATAGTGGTGACACGCCCCCGGGCCTCTCGCGCGGGATTGGTGGAGAGTGGCATCCCCGCACCCGGCGTGTCAGGGGAATCGCAACAAGTCGCTGGGGTCAATGGGGCGAAAGGGGCACGGATATTTAAGTCTGAAACGGGACACCCCCGTGATCGAGGCGGGCAAGTGCAGAATGAATCGGGCATTTTAGTCCAGACCCTGCGCCACGCCTGACAGCCTGCCGCCTGTTCCACAGCAAACCAATCAATGCCTGCAAATACTCGCCCAGCCAACATCTGCTAATGTTTAAATCCCGGTGGGTAAAAGCTTCTGCGCCCTCAAATAAGGTCATCCGACCGTTTACTCTGGTGCACATTCTGCCGCATTACATTATAAGCCGTGGAAGTAAAAATGCACAGCTGTCAGTCCCCTGCTCCATTTGTGAGCCCCCTAAACAAACACGATGATAATGTTGTGTAAGTGTTGGGCCGTGGTCCAAATGCTCCGCTTCCCATAATGCCGCGCTGCTTGACTTTCCTGGCTCCCTCTGATAGAGACAAGTGCCTTCAACACATCACACCGGCATCCTGAGCTTTTCCTGATCATGCAGCTGTGTGTTGGGGAGGGGTGTCTGAGGTCCTTGCTCATAATGCCCTTATCCACTCCCCCCTCAGTCTTCCACTACCAGGTGAAACTGCACCTCTTCAGCCAGCAGAATCAGACATTCATCGAGCAGCCAATCAAGATCACTCTGCTTGGGACCAATGGCGTGAAGGAGGATATCGCCATCGTTCTGTAAGACGCACCGTCTCACACAAACGGTTCTTGCCAGTTAGGGCTACTCTGCTTCTCTGAATCAGTTTTTATAGCAAACGATTCCATCGAGCATTTCTATCTAACCACTGCGCCCCCTGCTGTCCATAGTATGTGCTCCAGTGGAGTTAGAAGTTTCCAACCTGTGTTTGATCTCAAAGGCCTCAGCTGAGCACCAACAGCACCATCTCCTTCCTGCTAACCTCCGATGTGGACATCGGAGACCTGCTGATGGTGAAGATGCTTTGGGAGAAGGACTCCTTCCTCAGTTTGTCCAGCTGGTGGAGCAGTAGCAGCTTCCTGGTCCGGAAGATGCGTGTGAAAGCTGGAGAAACTCAGGCCAGGTAGGTCCCTCACATCCTTACCTGCGTAACCCGTCGCGGGTGCCTGGCTCTGTCGCCAGTGCGTGTGAGGATGACCCAAAACTCACCCACTGTACACAATTTCCAGGGCCGCCTTCACTGTCAAACAGGGGGACTTGGTACGCCTTGAGAAAGGCGGGGAAGAGATAGTCTTTGTGAAGTCTGAAGAGGACGAAGCCAGCCGGAAGCAGAGACGGTACAGGCCTGCCCTTTCAGACATGTAGCCAATGGAGTTTCGTGTGTAGCATCAGGTGACTTCTTGCTGGCATGCCATTGGCTGATTGCATGTGTTTTTTTTTGTTTTTCCTGACTGTAGGATGCACAGACTGAAGATGTACGGGAGCTCCTTCAAGCAAAGCACTATGTAAACCTTCCCCCGAAGTCAGCGCCCTCCACTGGCCAGAGGCTGGTTCCTGCAGCTCTCTCTAATTCTGCATGTCTGTCCCACTGAAATGTGCCCGCTCACTGATTCTTGTCCTTTGACAATTTAAGCACTTTGGTAACAGTCTTCTAATCATCGATGAAACGCATCATCGCTGTCTTCCAGTCCTCATTCCGGAACAGCCCGGATTTTCAACCTGGACCTTTAAAACGCGACGACGGTCGACAGTAAAATGTGTCGACTTGGGATTCTCCCTCGCGGCTCGCGGCGGTTCCCATTCTTCTCCGCCTACTCGTTGGAGCGTAACTGTAAACATGGCGGCTTCATTTATGCATGTATAGCGCCCTCGTCTGACTGTCCTCCGCGTGCCTCTGCAGTGCCAAGTAGCGACGGCCCTGAAGTGCAAAACACAAAGTGTTAATAAACCGCGAAACATCAAAGGAAGCAGAAAGGTTTGAGGAGAACACACGTCCATCATTTTTTTTTGGAGGGGGGGGGGGGGGGTTCCGTAACAGCTGGTGTTTTGCACTTTAAGGCCACTGTAGCATTCAGATGGAATTTACCTTCTCTGTTAGCTTCGTAGCATTAGCTTGCGGGTGCACCCTGTAGTTTGTGCCTGCCTGTCTGCCTGCTGGCCCCATCCGATCTCCAAGGTATCCCGAGTGTTTGGACCTGCTCTCCAGGTGTCCTGAGGTTACCTTAGGGCACATCATGCCCATAATGACATGAAGATGATTCCCCTCTTTAAGCAGAAACATCTTACCTCCAGTAGCATGTTAGCATGTTTGCCATCCCAGTTAAATCCCAGGCCTGACTGCATATGTGTCTCCTGTGCACACAGACTAACATTATATATTTTTGTCAGACAAGTCTTTGGAATGCATGCTATATCGAGGCCCTTAGGATTATAATAATAATAACTTCAAAATGTAAAAATTAGGGGCTCAAAGCTTCTCACTTTTACACCAAAGGGACCAACCCAGGCAATTCCGTGAAATGGTGTTAGACCATCGGGATGCAATTTCTCAAATTTAGATAAAACAAATTGAAACTCACATATCCTGTCTCTCTTGTGTCTATAATGTCATTGGACTTGAGGGGGTGCGATCATGTTTCAGAGTCCACATACTGTAAGTCGGGGTCATGCAAGAAAATCATTCAGCTAGTTCAGTACGACTGTCTGCTATAAGGGACTGACCTGAAATCTCAGCCATCGAAGCTCATGTCAGCACTAGTACTCGAGTGTAACACCTTCCACCATTATTATCTCTACAATAATATTGCATACTCTATTTATTGAATGTATGTGTATATTTGTATATTACGCTGTACATAATATATTTTTGCTAGGCTTCAAAAGATATATATTTTATTAACCTCTACTTTGAAGTACTATTGAGCTAACATTCTGCTTTTGAAGGTGGATTTCATAGAGAGAGATAGGACGGTGAGTTCGGTCGGCATTTCTCCCGCCAATACGGGATGTTGTAGTGTTTATTTTGAGATGCAATGTACTGTATTAAAGGGGAAACTTGGTACTGTAATAAAGCTGGTAAACCTCATGTAGTCCTGTCGCTGAGTTTATCTACAAGGGAGGATCACTGGTAAAGCCAGGATTTTTTTTTCCACTTCAAACAGCAGAGTCTTGCCGGTGCGTATCCTCCGAAATGAGGTTTCAAACGTAGCTATTTCGCAAGTACAGCAGTTCCCGGAAATCCGTGGACCGACGCGGTGGAGAGAAGTCAAACAGACATTTCTCGGAAAACTTCTGCAGGAGCTATTAAGTGCCCCAAGGAAACCGCCATGCCAGGCCAGCTTGGCGCTACCCAGGTGGCAGTGTTTCACGTCCTTCACTGCTCTTCTAATAGGCCCACTAACAACACAGGCAGCACTACCCACACTCCAACCGAACGGTAAATCAGAGCAGCGAAAACTCCCCTTCATTCCTGATTCGAAGCCCTTGCTGATTCTCACTGAGAGAAATGTTCCCGACGTTTCTATCGTGACGCCCATAACTAGTAAAATGTATTCAGATGCAAGAATAAAATGAATCGAAATGTTTCATGGGGGCAGCAGATGTTTGTCAACGCGAGCTCTCAGTGTTTATGTACGAACGATCCAGGGCCAATTAAGACAGTTTACCGGCAGCGACATCCATCTGTAGAAGTAAACAGCGGCTGACAAAGCTTTACGTTTTGTACTTTAACTTAAACAAAGCCGTGGTATTAAGAAAGTATCTATTATTTTACATTTTCCAAAAACCACTGACCTCCGAGTATTTCCCAATTCCTTGACTAAAAGAATAATCCCTATTAAAGGTACAAATTGTTACTTTGTTCTGTTAGTGTATTGATTAACCAGATATTATGTGTTACATACTGATCCTGTGCTCGTTCATCATCAATCAATCATACTGGTTCATGTATTCCATGCTGTTACTATATTTGTTCATGATTTGTACGTGATGTGTAGTAGCTGAGTTACTAAGTTACTTGTGGGGGGGGGGGGGGGGGGGGGGGGGGGGGGGGGGGGGGGGGGGGGGGGGGGGGGGGGGGGGGGGGGGGG
>JABFDZ020000047.1:14839138-14852126 GCA_019775955.2 Pollimyrus isidori
TCTTGCATTTATTTTAAGTGTCTGTGTGGGCCGGGGTCATCTGGGAAACCAATGTGATCATCCATGGTGGTAGGGGGGCCCCCCCTGGTGAACCCCCCCCCCCCCAGGAGCCAGCCAGGGAACCTGGAATCGGAAGAGAATCCCCCATCTGTATGAGTCTATCTATCGTAGCATCACGCTAACACTCCACTGATGCTAACCTTGCCTTTTAAGCTGCCCCACCCTGTTCCCACCCCAGCAAGGGCAGGAGAACTCAGACCCCGACCCCGACGGCGACTCAAGAGAATCGCACGGGATCACCTGAGAAGAAAGCAGAACGTTCTCACCAAACCCCCCCCCCACCCTACCCAGCCAAATGCTAAAAACACACCAGTTAACGTTGACATGCGGTTTTGCCGCTTTCCTGAAGTGACGGGGCTGTTCATTCAAGGAGAAACTGCAGTTAGGCAGTGAAAGGGGCTGAACGCGGCGCTTTCGGCCGGGGTGGGAAGCCTTCCGACCGACGGGGCGCGTGCAGGAAGTGGCTGCCGCACGAGCCCAGCGCCGACGCACCTCCCAGAAGCCTCTGCAGCCCCGGCTCACGCTGTTTCTCTTACACCCCGCGATGCGCCCAGAGGTGTCAAACTCCTGGATGTATTATTGGAGGTAGTAAGCGAAGGTAACAGCGGAGTGCCGTGCGACGGCAACTTTCCCCAGACAGGCGGTTTAACCGACCGCTGAGATCGGGGGGTCCCCCCTGACGAGGCCCGATTCGCCAGCAGTGCGGCGCCGTCCGCAGCCCAGGCCCGGGAGGTGGGGCTCCCGTTTTCAGGGAGCGGCAGAACCCCCCCCAGAGGGCCTCCCAGGTCTCCGTAATCCCTGACACCTGTGCTTCTGTGCCCCCAGGGATGGCGAGGGGAGGGGGGGGTGGCGCAGCACCTGACACCTGTACGGGACTGACTGCCACGACCAGCCAGGTGGGAATTCGAATGAGAGGCGAGCGTATCCTGGGGGCGCCTGGGGGGGGAAGGGGGGCGTTTAACCACGAGATCCTGAAGCACAACCGGCACAACCAGTAACTGAGTGACCTTTAAGCCGCTCAGCACGCCGTTGGCTTTAATTAACACCCCCGGAGCCGGGGGCAGGTAGCTGAGCTGGAGGGTCTTCAGGCAGGCAGCAGGTGTGGGTGAGGGAGGCGCGTGGCTACAGGCGCACAGAGCAGAATAACCTCGAGGGGGGGGGGGGCGTCGTGACACCAAGCGATAAGGGCTCCGGCGGTGATTTGAGGAGGCTGAACGGTGAGTCAACCCGATAGCCTCAGTCAGTCAGAGCTGAACCTCATCCTCAGCGGCGCCCTCTGCAGTCGCATGTCTGCACCGTGGGAGCCGTGTAAAAGGTGCCATCCGGTGGCATCACCGCAGCCCCACGGGCTGTGCCCCCACTGCCCACCCGGGGGTAGGAGGAGCGCGGCGGTGTGGCGGCCTGCCGCCGTCCCCCCTCCACCTGGTAGGCCTGCTCCCAGGAGGGCAGCGATTTTTCCTCGAGGTGCAGCAGGGGCCTGGTACCGGCGGCAGAAGCTCGAGGCCACAGAGGCTCCCTGCGGTCACACTAACCCACACTTCCTGTCTCCACGGCTCCGCGTTCGTTACATTGAAACCAATCTGGACAACTGAGGTGCAGCCCAGAGGTATCGAAGCGCAAATCGCACGGGGGGGGAAACCGCTGTGGGGGGGGGGGTGCTCAGTGGTGCAGCTCCGCGGCTGAGACGCGCGGCCAAAACCCCCCAGGCACCGCCCCGGATCCTCTCCGTATTCTGGCACCTTCCATGCACCACCTTACCGCCGTGTGGCGTAAACAAAACCTCGGAATTAGTAAAAGGGCGTTAGAAACCGAGGGAACGTTGGCCCTGCCCTGCACAAGGCGCCAAACTGATATTACCGTAGGATTCTGCCCTCGCCGGTCCGTCTTCACGCCCTTATAAGGCAGTCCTGTCCCGGGACTGCAGGGGGAGGGGTCTCGAGTCGGGAGGGTAAACAGCAACGGCGGGTGACAGTGACTGCAGGACCTCACGCCGTCCGCTGAAGATGGATGGACAATGGATGGATGGATAGATGGACGGATAGAGACTGTGCTACTGACTTTGGTGTGTAGACTGAGAGTGTGTGTACATACCTCAGCACAGAGACGCATTCCTTCCCTTTCACTCTGCATGGCCCCCCAGCGCAGGACGGGAGGGGGGGGAGGCCACACAGGTCATGCCGCTGTTTGTACCATGATAGACCTACAAAGCGGCCGTGGCTGATGCTGCCACTGCTAAAAATGCAGTCACTCTGTCACCCTGTCACCCTGTCACTCTGTCACCCTGTCACTCTGCCACCCTGTCACTCTGTCACCCTGTCACCCTGTCACTCTGCCACCATGCCACCCTGTCACTCTGTCACCCTGTCACTCTGCCACCCTGTCACTCTGCCACTCTGTCACTCTGTCACTCTGTCACTCTGCCACCCTGTCACCCTGCCACCCTGTCACTCTGTCACCCTGTCACTGTCACCCTATCACCCTGTCACTGTCACCCTGTCACTCTGCCACCCTGTCACCCTGTCACCCTGTCACCCTGTCACTCCTTCACCCCGGACGCCGCAGATACGGCTGCAGACAGACAGACTGGCAGGAGGGCCAGAGAGGGCGTGAGGCGCGTGCCAGCAGGTCACCATGCCTGAAGCCGCCTCCTCCGAGACACAAGGCCCCCCAGCGCGTTTCAGACACGCTCCATCCAGGCAGAGGCCCTGCTCTCGAACCCCAGCCGGGTCGCCGTGAAACTCCAACAGCCCAAACTCATCGCTCGAAAGAAAGCTTTTCGTTCCCCTTACGCACGAGAGCTGCTGGGAGCGAAGCCAGCTACTCCGCCGCCCAGCGGACCCCCCTCTCTCTCTTTATATCCCTTATCCCATGTTTCTGCCATTTTTTTCCCACTGGCTAGAGGGGGGGGGTGGTGAGTGTTATCACCGTGCAGGAAAGGCAGTTATGTCGGCTTCCTGACAGGAAGACTGCAGTGTGCCACGGAGAGGGGGCTTAAAATAACCGGCGTATAAAAGGGCAGCACAGAGCCCCCCCATTCCTCAGAAGGCCAGTGCTGGAGTCGCGGGAGCAGGGGGGGGGCGCCACAACTCGCTGCGACTGCCTCTGACCAGTAAGTCCCAGTAAATCTCACCACAGTCCACCGGACAGCAACACGCCAGTTACAGTTTGTCGCCCATCCTGACGCGGTACGATTCCAAAGCACAGATTTCACTCCTTTGACTGGAGAAAATGCTCGAACCCAGTACTGAGCCATAAATCCCCCCAAATATTAAAAATAATATTTTTTCAGCTGCAATCTGGTAGGAAATCTGTAAAGCAGGTGCGTCCTTCAAGATCACCTGTCTGCAGGCCTCTCCCCCCCCCGAGACAGACCTGAAACATAGCAGTTAAATGTTTGCCCCATTTCAAAACCACATAAAAGTCTCGCAGATAGCAGCTAGCGCTCCGTGTTTAGCTTGATCGCCATGGCAACGCGGCGGGGTCACAACGCCGAAACTAACACCGTCGTCGCTGCAGATCTATACGGGGTTAATGCCTTTATGGGGCTATTAATCTTTGACCTAAATCACCACCGGCGTACTTTCAGGCGGCGTGCAGATGGGAGCCAGCGCAGAGCGGTGGGTGAAGGCCGCGGCGACGTCACGGCACAGGGTCAGCAGGCCACAGGAGGCCTGCATCTCCACAGGATGCTCTCACTGGAAGCCATGGACCAGGAGTCATGGTGGTGCAGAGAGGGGCGCTGTCGTTCGGCAACCAAAGGGTTGCTGGTTCGAGCCCCGTCCTTCTCCTGACCCCATCAAAGTGTCCTTGACCAAGACGCTGAACCCCAAATTGCTCCCGGTGTGCAGGTTGGCACCTTGCATGGCAGCCTCCGCCACCGGTGTGTGGATGGGTGAATGTGAGGTATGAACTGTAAAGCGCTTTCAGTACTCGGAAGAGTAGAAAGGCGCTATATAAATGCAGTCCAAACCACCTTGGTCTAACCACAATTCTAAAGATATAACCCTGATATCAGGCAAGACTTCAAAAATCTGGGTACAGGGTCATTCAGATGGGTGGGCGGAGGGGGATTGTGGGTCATATGTTTGCTCCCTATAGCCTGGGTGATGCCCGTCCCGTGAGGCAGAGGGATCCCATGCCACACAGTGCCACCGGAAGAGCAGAGGACACACTCTGCCGTACCGATGACACGGTTTGCCCAACCCCACTCACCCGCCCGCCTCTTCACTCGCATGAAACTGCCGTGAGACTCAAACGCTGATTTCAATGTTTTATTCGCTGGAAGCCGCTTCATTCACTCGACACAGGACTGAACAAAGAGCGACATAACTCCGCATTGCGTAAAAAGCCCTTTCCAACAGCCGCGCTCGGCTCTTGACATTAATTTCTTTGTTTTTAAAATTATTGCAATAGTACGGTAGATTGCCCAACTGCCCGGCACGGCGTTGTGTAATCCCTTTGACACATGGAAAAAGGCACCGTTCTCACAGCTAATGCTTCTGGGGAAGAGCGGATCAGCAGAATCGGGCCTTACTGTAAACCTGACACACTGCCAAGGTGCACACTTTTAAATACTGACCAGTTTCCCCAAACCTCAGATCCCAGCCTGCCTGAGGCCAGCGGGGGCCGGCTCGGAATTCCAGATGACCGGCTGATAACCGGCTCTTCCTAAAACACAGCTTTTCCCCCTCCGGGAATCTGCTGTCCAAACTGCCATTATCCAGGATGCGAGAGACACAATGGAGACAGTATAGACCTGGGAAGGAGTCAGAGATCTGTGTAAATACTGTGAGAGCACATCTGCAGCGGAATAAAACTCTACGGTCCCGGGCATGATAAAATTCTAAAGATTTCAGAGATCAGTATTAAGATTCGCGTGGTGCCTTTGACGCTGTTTCGAGGGATCTCCTTGTAATGTGTCGAGTAGTCAGTTAAGCGGTATTTAAACAGCATCCAATACATTTTATAATGTTCTGTCGAAGGTGCTGCAGGGTTCATGCACGGTCTGATACCAGCTGCATGGTACCAGCAAGGCTGTGCAGAGGCACCATTAGCGAAGCTCTGCAGGTTCTCCTGGAGAACCCAAAGCCCAAAGTCAGAAGCCGTCGGACAGGCGTCAGGAACCATCCAGTGACACACTGTGAGATGCGGTTATCAGGTGGTACGTCACAACAGCTCTGTATTAAATATCCCAAAACATCCTGCTGAGAATAGCCTAGCATTTGGCCTGCTGTTTTCAATTGATTTCAACAAGCACGGTGCAGCATTACAATACCTAACTGCTTTACTCAACAGGAACAGATGTACGAGATGTATAGATAATCCACTATTTTTAAAATGATGAAATCATGTATCTTCTTTCACGTCTTGTTTGCAAACACCTCATTTTGGCCACTTCTGTTTTTCGGCATAGGGCTACTTTATACAACCGCAAAACAGCACCAACTAGCGTTAGCAAATGTACGCGGGTTAACTTCGCTCTTCCCTTAGTTATGTGTGGGTTTGTACGAATACGCGCAAAGACGCGCTGGGTCCCGCAGCTCTGCGCCTCAATTGAAAACCACCCAAAGAGGCACGTCAACGAAACTCTCTAATAGGACCGATACCGGATAAAATATCCGCCTAATTTCCATCTCAATGGATCATGGAAATAAACCCCAGTGCATAATGAGCCGACGTTTAGAGATTATTTATAATTCCGAAAGGACTCCGGTACCACTGCAGGGGGGACAAACTGGTTCATAATAAAGACGAAGGAGCTGGGATATATGGGCTATATGCAGATCTATATAATTGGCCTCATTGATGTTTAGATTAGGTTTCACAGAAATATTTCTTGGGTGTTACGTTTTTCTGACAAATTGCGCTATGCAGAAATCACGGCGTTTGGCACAAGCACAGCTGGGAGGCAATTAAGGTGGAACAAATCCAAGTTACAATGTAAAGGTATTACAAAGATAAACGTTGCCGTGACTAGAAATGGACACCCCCTCCCCCCGACGTTAGGACGAAACCTAACGAATTCTTGCAACAGTCAGAAAAACACTCGCTTTACACGCAAGTTATTTAATCCGATTCCACGCCTTGCAACCTTTCGATTATCTTAACCGTTTTAAGTACACGATTTACTTGACAGCAATGCTTTCTGAAGATTTATTTCTGAACTTTGTTTCGAGATAATTTGACTATTGATTATATTTTTTCTCTTCTCCTGACAAGTGGGGCTGAGCTTAAGCGTCATCCGCTGTTACAGTAGTTCAGCCGGAGACGCTCCAACCCGAACAGTGCCACCCCCCACACGTCTGTATCTGCGCATGTGTCGCTTCAAAGCATCGTCAAACTGCGCTCCCGGTTTAAAAGGAACGCTAGTTTCGGCTTGAAGGGAGACTCGCACTGTGGCCCGAGGGGTAGGCGGAGGTTTCAACATTGATCTGAAGCGACCGATCGAGACGCATCTCAGCCGATTTTCTGAGCGCTGCTTGCGATTTGGCCTTTTATACCTCAGCTAAATTTAGGGACAGACCTAGCTACGCTCATCCTGAACGCGCTTCCTCCACACTGCTCAATTGGTCCAGCGTTTGAGCAGCAATATTTATAAGGTAGGAGCCCCATCAGGAGTTAGAAAAACTATTTCATAAGAGGCGAGGATTTAAGTGTGCAGATCACTACTGTTTCTGGAGACGGGCGAGGTGGATAAGGAGCGCACGAGTCAGTGCGTGTTTATAGGCTACAGTTTGCAAAAGGATCATTTTATGGTTTACTTTTTTTTCTGTAAGAAGCACCAATTTTTGTGTTGGAGAAAGTCTGGATATGGCTTTAAGCGGAGCGATGTTGCCGTCGATTTCGACATTTGCGTACCAGAAGGATAAATCTTGGGAAGACGTAAGTATCGATCTAACCCAAACCGGTTCTGGGATGTGGGGCTGCAGTCTATGAGAGGGGGGTCTTTCTACTTTACAACACTTAATTAATTAGGTTGTGCCGTTATTATGGTGTGCACCAAGTGCCATTTATATTTGGTGTGTATGTAGCGCAAAGACCAATGTGTCTCTTCTTGCAGAGGTGGAAGTGCGACATGAGTACATCCGGCATCCCAGCTTTGGACGGGTCAAAAATCGTGGATAACTTCTTTATCAAAAAAGACGAAGAGGACCTGAGCAATTACCTGGATTTGGACTTTATCCTCACCAACACGGCGGCCCCGGACAACATGTCAGCACTTGGGAGCGGTGCTGAATACCCGGTGCTCTCGGAGGCTGGCAGCCTGTACCAGCCCAGTACGGTGCAGGGTCAGTACACCGTGCCCGAACCCAGCGGCCCCCCTCCGCCCTACTCTTCCACCCTCATGGAGGAACTTATGAGATCCGATGCTGGCAGCGGTTACTGCCTGTCAAACGGCCCTGTCGTCCATGGTAGGTTTTACATCAACCACCACGCCTTCCCGGGGCAGGACTTTGACGGACTGAAAGTGGAGCCTCCGATGGAAGACTATGGGCCAGTGATGGGCATGGTGCCTCAGACCTGCTCCAAGATCAAACAGGAGGGCAGCAATGCTTGCAGCATGTCGGTGGAGCAGCCCAGGCTGGCCAACTCGCCACAGACGGCCGGTAGTATAACCCCTCCGCTTAGCCCGGATGACCACATGAGCTCTACGTGTCAGAATCAGATGCGGAGCACCATGGGCTTCCCTCAGAACTACCACGCAACCGCGGGATTTCCCCACGTGCACCCGCAGCCTCCGCATTCGATGCCGCTCGCCTTTCAGAGTGCGCACCAGTTCGGCTTGTACGACGACGGCCTCTGCGTGCAGTCCGCGGCTCCCAGAATGCTGCTCACTCCGCCGTCATCCCCGCTGGAGCTGATGGACACGAAGCCGAAGAGGGGGCGCCGATCGTGGCCGAGGAAGCGGACCGCGGCTCACACCTGCACGTTCGCCGGCTGCGGGAAAACCTACACGAAGAGTTCACACTTGAAGGCGCATCACCGGACCCACACAGGTAAATAGCCTCTGCTGCATTTGAAATAGTGTTCAAATGGACGATGTATATCATTCATTTAATTAACGCAATGGTCCACCGTGATCTGTAGGACGTAAACCTAAATGAGGGTTCTCTGATTGCAGGTGAGAAACCATACCACTGCAGCTGGGAGGGATGTGGCTGGAAGTTTGCCCGATCGGACGAGCTGACCCGCCACTTCCGCAAGCACACGGGGCACCGGCCCTTTCAGTGCCACCTGTGCGAGCGGGCTTTCTCCCGATCCGACCACCTGGCCCTTCATATGAAGCGGCACATGTGAAGTGTCACTGCTCTGGAGACTGTGCGCAAGTCAGCCAGTGCCGGGAAGATACTGGGTATCGAAAGAAAATCGCTTCCATTTAATGGCTTTTTAAAGTAAATAAACGTTTGTATTTTAAAAAAAAAAACTGTAGCGGGTACTACGTATAGAATACATCTTAAATACTGTAAATGTGTTATATAGTGTTTGTTCTGGGGCAAACATCAAACTAACAGGCTGGTCCTAATCTCTGTGCTAACTATTTAAGCAGACGACACCATATAGTGCCTTTCGTATGATTAATGGTGTGTTAGGGCTGAGGACCGAGATGTCGACAAACTCCAGCAACTGCCTTTTTGCCTCGATGTGCTTTATTTCGTGCTTGCCGTTTATATATCCAGGAAGCCGAAGACACCATGCAGGGCTTAACGTTGGTAAAGATGTATTGACACCTGCCTGTGTTTAGTCCCAATTTACATAATCTGAGCAGGAATATGACTTGTAAAATATTTTTCCTGAAATGTTGTGTACATACTTTGGATACTGTATATAGTGTATTTATTGTAAATATTAAACAATTGACACAAGGTGAACTTGCAGTGTGTGATTTCTCCCCCCCCCCATCTGACAATAAAGACCTTTCCCGGAAGAGGTGCGGGATCGTCCGTGCGAAGTGCGCCGTGTTCTCGTTTTTACTTAAAAGCGCCTTTAAGATGCTCTCACCCCCACCCCGGGTCCTCATTATAATGTACGCTCCGATGTATCCCAGCTGTGCGAGCCGTGCTGCCAGTAGCCCGCGACCGCAGCCTATAAATACAAACATTACATTTACATAATTACAGAGGCCGCTTTTAGAACCGTCTGGACCCGGGGTTACGGCGATCTCCAGCGAAGGAGCCGGGTTTCGGGGATGGCGCACGGACGGATGAAAGGAATCGAGACTTTTACTGGGTTACAGGAAAGAGAGTTCTAAAACTGTACCTACGCCGCGTATTCCTTTCATGGAAACTATCGTCCTTTATATTAACACTAAAGCCGGGAAACGGGTTCGGAAATAAGACCCTAAAACCAAACTTCGGTTAGAACCTTTCTAAACAGGTACAAAGGCTGCACACCTTCAGTGCTACAATACAAACCTGTATAGGCCTACTGATAGTTTAATGGTATTTTAAGCGTTGCTAAACGTGTTTCAGCACATGGTTTTCAGTTTAGACTTAGGCTTTTACGTTTTAACGGCTCCCCCTAATGCCTTCAAAAGTAGCTCATCGGCGTACTGATTCCCATGAAAGCACCGCGGTCCACCAGCTCCAGCGCCTTGGGAATAAAACGCGCCCCCAGTTGGGCTGAGGGGATTCACCGCCTCGCTGAGCAGCACGCCACCAGAAAACAAGAAATACGTACACAAGCTGCTATTAATAGGCCATCCAGTCAAGTGAAAAAAAATCAAACCTCTCATTTCACTTTTTCCACCTCGCCTTTGCTTCTACAGTCAGTGAATTTGACTAACAGGTGGTGGGGGCCGGACTGGGATGGATCATAGCCCTCGTACGGCTGTGCGGGAGTTTGCCCGTGCTCCCGGAGGTCAGCAGGCGCAGACAGCGCCACACACAAATAAACAAGTACAAACACGCAAATGATATATCGATGCCAATCTTGCGCAATGACCGGTCGGGGGAAAATTGTTGTCACTTTTACTACCGACGCTTCTTGGTGTTGTGGAGGATTTGGCAGAATTGCACTACTCCCTCGTGCAAGTGTTTTTTTATCGGTGATCTGCCTGCGGTGAATCGCTACACTCTTTAATTTGCTGTCCCTTCATACGTACCCGCAGATCGAGCCCGGCGATACCCCCCTCCCTCTCCGCACCACGAGTCTGCCGCATTTCTTAGACTGCCGCTCCTCTTCCCCCAAAATCTCAGCGGTCGGTTTAGCGTGGGGACTCTATGTCAAGTCAGCAATCCACAGCTTCAGATATATTAATCTTAATATAATGTTGTCAGGGGGACAAACGCACATTACAATGTCCCTCATAAATTGAGGGGGTGGGGGTGTTATGGAGCGCAGTCGGCTTGGAGTTACATGAGATGATACCGGTTAGGTACTGTACACTAGAGCTCCACAGAAGGCCACTACTTCAAGTGATAAAGAATGAATGGAATTCTAGCTCCGGGGTAAAGGGTCCCTTTCATATTCACCTACTTACCGTCATTCAACATCTCAGTTTCAGCCAGTAATTGATCTTTGAGGACATGCATAAGAACACTGCAATTTCACCTCCCCCCCCTCAAAAAGTCTTCTTCAGTCAGACCAGACCACCGAGCCGTGGTCATCCCGCTGGTCTCCCTAGGGGCCGGGAAACTAGTGACTGGTAATTGAGCAGTAAGCAGAATAGCGTTGCGCGCAGCCGCCAGCTATGGAGGACGACTCTTCCCCTCTGACCCTGCTGAGCTTTCATTTCCCAAATAGCCACCCTGCTTTGGGATTCTCATTCCCAGCACTGCAGGAAAACCAGAGCCAGAGCTCCCTCTGCTGGAGTGCGTATGTCATTTCATTTAGCTACCATTGCAAGTACCCCGTATAATTCATCAACTGCAATATTCCATTAGACTCCTCTATTATAGTGAGTAATTGTAACTCTTCTACCACATTGAATACCCCATATACCTCCTCTACTACAGTGAGTACCCCATATACCTTCTCTACCTCAGCAAGTACTCTACGTGCCTCCTCTACTAGAATACTTCCTCTACCACAGTGAGTAGCCCATATACCTGCTCTATTACAGTGAATATCCCAAATTACTCCTTTACCACAGTGAGTACCCCATATTACTCCTTTACCACAGTGAGTACCCCATATTACTCCTTTACCACAGTGCGTACCCCATATTACTCCTTTACCACAGTGCGTACCCCATATTACTCCTTTACCACAGTGAGTAACCCATATTACTCCTTTACTGCAGCGAGCACCCCAAATAATTCCTCTACCCCAGCAAGTTCTCCGTATAATTCCTCTACTATGATGAATACCCCCATACAACTCCTCTACCACAGTGAGTACTCCACATTACTCCTCTACTGAAGCAATTACCCATTATGTATGTCAGGCTAGTATTTAGCTGTACTGGAATCACAAGTCACAGTTTCAGAGAGACACACCACGATGTACAAATATTCAAGATGTAATAAGGCATTTGCTTAAAAAAATTTTATTCCAGTTTTCTTTTCTAAACAAAACTGTTTCCATTTATGGAGTTCAGGAGTCCAGCTCATAATTAATAAAAACCCATCAGATCACACCTATAGGATTCAGCGGAATTTCAAGGATGCAAAGTGGGCGGGGTTCTTACAGCAGCAAGGGATTATGGGACATCACGGGCCCTAGTCCTTGTTTCCCAGACCCACAGCTAACAGGTAAATTCAACGTGTCCAGATGATCCAGTGGTTTAAGTGGGGAAAACGACCCTCACAGAGGAAAAGGCCTGAAAGCATCCAGTTACTACGCTGCGTATATCTGAAGCAGCATCTCCCCTCACCGTCATGAAAACACACCGACTTTGCAGTGTGACAACCAGCAGCAGCAACAAATCACACCCCTCGATCGTCACAAACACATACAGCTCACCTCCGATTTCACATCGCTAATATTAAAGAAAGCAAATCATTCGCTTAAATTCCAGGATAGCAACGTCCCCCTTGTTATAGTGCCCCATCACGGTGCACACCTTTCAATTTCGGACTAACGTACCGTGCGTCAGTTCTGCATAAACATCTACACACGAGGAGTCGTGTAAACGGAAAACGCTACAGCGCTTGCATATTGCTACCAAACCCATGTGACGGGATCCCTGAAGAGCATCCAAGCTCAGCCCCCGACAACGGACAGGCTGAGTAAGAGACAGAAAGGAAGAGAGGTTTAGGTTACCTAGCATTAAGGGTGGCGGAGGAGAATGACGTGCGGGATCTTAGAGACAGACAGCCGCAGATTTGAATCCCGAGTAGTGGACGGCTGTTGTACCTTCGAGCAGGGTGCATTACCTGAACCGGGGAGAGATCAAGAAAAACAGGGGTTTGCAGTTGGGGGAGGGGTGAGAATGGGTCAAATCAAGTCTAAAATGCCTGAATGTAAAAGTGCGGAACCACAGCAGGACAGTCGATGGAACTCCATTTTTTTTATCCATCTGAGGCTGAGGGGGGAGGGGGGGAGGAGGCAGGGGGGCAGAACTCTCCCCATTGCGTTCAGGAGATTAGGGCACCTCCGAACACCCACCACAGCACCACAGCCTGCACATGAGATTAGAGACAGAGCAGGGACTTCGAGAGGCTCCCAGTCCATTCCGCGCGTGAACGGAGAGGAGGTGAGAGAGCAAGAGCGCCGCCCTGGCGTCCTTCGTACGATCCAGCGCAGCAGCTACGCAGTTAGATTCCTGTGGGGTTGTGGCTCCAGACCAGTGTCCTTCCAGCAGCACCCTCGCTGGCTCCGCCTTCTCCCAGTCTGCAGTGTGTGTGTGTGTGTGTGCGCGTGTGTGTGTGTGAGCGTGTGTGTGTGTGTGCGTGTGTGTGTGTGAGCGTGTGTGTGTGTGTGCGTGTGTGTGTGTGTGCGTGTGTGTGTGTGAGCGTGTGTGTGTGTGTGTGCGTGTGTGTGTGTG
>JABFDZ020000047.1:14933446-14949886 GCA_019775955.2 Pollimyrus isidori
TTGAGGCTGATTAAAGTAGCGCTGGAATGAAAACATTCTGGCCGGGGGGGCGCGAGGAACGGAGTTGAGAACCACTGTTTTAAACAATGATATTGTAATTTGTTTATAGGCTTAACATTTCGAAATTTTGTTATATTTAAAAAAAAAAAAAATCCAAAAAATATTTCCTTGCTGTGTGCTTTAGATGATGATGATGATGATGATGATGAAGATGATTGATTTCTTTGTGTAGGTAACAAACCGCTACTTGTCTCAGATGAAGGACGCACACAGGACGCACCCTTTCATTAAGGACTATTTCATCAAGGTGCGATATTCCGTATTCTGCCTCCAGGCCTCCTGCGTTTCCCGCCACGTCCTTCCTCAGTTAAATACTCCTTCTATTTCTCTTTCAGGAGAATGAGTTTGACCGTCTGGTCATGCAGTACGCCCCCGGCGTTTAGGACGCTGGCCCAGCCCGGAAAAGGTCTTCATACCCGGCAAACGCGACACGCTGGAGTCTATAACTTAGATCTATTTTCACTTCATGTCTTTACTTACAGTCCCCTTATATGTCATGTAGATAATGTAAAGCATTCCAGTTTGGCATAAATAAAATCTCATCTCCCGTAGATGGCGCTGCTGTGTCGTGTTTCTTCATAAAAGATGTTGATTGGGACCTGTGACGTTTTCTTGTTTTTTTTTTTACCGTTTTGGGCTGTCAGTCACACACCCACATCCTCTACGTATTAATGAAATCGCAGGCTGGGTGACATGGGATTTTATGGAAGAAAATTGAGATTAAAGCGCTAGGGCTGGAAAGAAGCTATATAGAGAAGCCCTAATGGTGCGGCACTGGCCCTTTAAATGGATGCGGCTCAAAAATAAGACCATGCGGACGTCACCCCGACGAGACTGTATTCGCTTCACCCCGATAGACGATCAGGCGGCTCCAGAACCCCGATAAGCGGCTCGTTTTTCGCGAAGACCCTTTTCATAAACCCCACAGGCGATGCGTCGCCATGCTTGCGCTCTCCGGCTGCTGACCGAGGATACGTGACGCTCAGAAACACTCGTCCGCCGGGTTTTTCATTTCAGGTTCCCCGCCCCCCAATCCGATCCAAGCGCGTTACCCCCTATGGATCCTCGTCGTGGATATTATATAACACCAGGGGGGCGCTGATCGGGCCCTGAGGGGAGAGCAGTCGGTGCGCATTTTAAGGCGCAAACCCGGAGACGTGTGTGTGGCTTCGGGGAGCGCAAAATGCGAGATGAGAAGCGACGCATCTGGCCCCGGGTGTATCCGAGCTGACCGTATCCCGGCGCATTGCCTTCGTCCCTCGTCATGACTCGTGCGGATTTTTCTGGCGTGCATTTTATCCGGAAACGCGTCTGATGGTGCATCTTCCCTGCGGACGCTGCTGGGGCGCGTGGATGACAATCCGGTATTTCTTGGACAAAGATTGAAGGTTTAAAGAGACTGATAGGAAGTTCTGATCGGGAGGTATCTAGTACGAGTCAGCGTTATAGCCACTGTAGTAGTAGTAATAAAAAGGACAGCAGTAAACTGAACATTTGAAGAAACGCGGAGCCGTGATGGAGCGCCATAACGAGGACGGCCGCATCCTCCTAAGTGAGGGGGAGCCTATGCCAGGATACGCGGAGCTCATTAGCCGCGGATACGCCGTCATGCTGGCCGCCCTGAAGGACTGCACTGACTGCGGGTGGCAGTTGTCCCGGAAGACGCTCATGACCAATGCCCACATCACCTGGGCTGAGCTGGCTCTCTTTCTTCTGTGCACCGTGTTCTGGACGGCGATGCGCAGGGGGATGACATCTTACGTCTTTCAGGTACATCGGTGTGTGTGTGTGTGTCTGTGTCTGTGTGTGTGTGTGAGAGAGAGGCTCGGGGCTGACTATGACCCAGCTTATTCTGTGTTTTTAGAAGTCTACTTTTTAACTTTTTCAAAATCCAGATTGACTTGTTCACTGATTATTTTTGTCTTTCTGATTTTCTTTTTTTTATTATTCTTCTAGATTTTCTGTCTTTGCCAACAATGTCATCACCCCCATTGCTAGTTTTCAGGGTGGGACCCGTTACCCCTCCTAGGAATCGTTATTCCAATCAATAATTCTGGCCTCCAACCAGGTCTCTGGTAACCCAAAAAGATTCTGCAGAGGAGACACATGTCTACACCCCCTGGCAGACGTCCCGGATGGGTTAGACTGCTCAGTTCGAAGTCATGTTACCATGTGTCTGCCCTCTCATTGCCATTAAATCTGTTCTCTTCCCCGTTCTCCAGGTCGTCAGTGTTTATTACTACATATGAGGACAGCCTTCATTTTTAATCTTGTTTCCCCTCCCTATCAGCCATACGTCTGCACTTTGCATACACTCTTAAGGCCAGTCATAGCTAAGCCTCCATATCTTAGAGGATCATGGGAAAATGAGTCCAGTGACAAGCTGTGTGTGAGAATATCATAACAATATTAGATGCTTCATTGATCCCTGTTGGGAAATTGTCTTTATGCCTCCCCTAGCTTGCACTTTGTAGAATAAGCTGGCTGTGAAGGGCAGCCACCTGTTACAGTACCCAGGAAGGGTTTGGGACCTTGCAGACGTGCTGAGGCTGGGTTTAAACTAGTGACCTTCTGATTACAGGCACATTGGCTTAGGCCTCATGCTACCCATTTCTTCTATCCCAGCCTTCCTATTATCAGGGCTACCCCCCCCACTCCCTACACTCCAGGGGTCACACACCTGAATACCAGAGTGATGGCGATGGACCACAAGCTACGGACCGAGGACAGCGGCACGTCCGCCGCACACGAGCCCCTGTCGGCTTGGCCTTTCCGGCATTTTCTCTGGCGGTCGCTGCCTATGATGTGGCTGCCTTTTTGAATGCACTTCTCCTTCGACCTGCCTGGTTATGTAACGGACTCCACACTGGCAGCTCAGGGGCAAAGGAGGCGGGCCGTCCCAACGAGAGCCCCTGACCTACATTATTCCTTTCACAGATCCATCTGGGCTAGAGGAAGGGCATTTGTGCCGCCGTCCAGAGGGGGGCTCCGTGGTTTATGGCTGCCCTGGGGCACTCTCATGCATGTGCTCACTCAGGCTAAAACCCGGGAGATTCAGCTAACCTTGCTTAATAGAAAATTAAACCTAGAGTTGCCACCTTGTATTGTACAGGATCTTTCAGCATTGAAAAATAAAATGCTGTGCTCCGTTTTAAACCAGTGAGAGATTCAGTTTGTCCCGTATTTTCATGTCCTGAAATACAGTTTAATCTGAGCCGATTCCCCTTCTATTTAGCAATAGCAGGGTTACTGAGCCTCCCTGGGCGTCTGTCATGTCCCTCCTCTTCTTCGCCCCTGGACGGGACGGGAAAGGCGGGACACATGCACAGTATGGTCGGCCAAACCCCTCAGGCCACATTTCTGATGAACATGTTTAGGTGGACAAATGCAGGTTATGTTACAATTAGTGTAATTTGGGCCGCTGGTCCAGGATCCCAGGAGGCTCTCCTGTT
Organism: Pollimyrus isidori; assembly: GCA_019775955.2. Taxonomy (NCBI): domain Eukaryota; kingdom Metazoa; phylum Chordata; class Actinopteri; order Osteoglossiformes; family Mormyridae; genus Pollimyrus; species Pollimyrus isidori. The sequence goes on from JABFDZ020000047.1 coordinate 14,936,959, forward strand.
GTACCTTTGTACCAGGGGCTGTGCTTGCGGGTCAAATTTCCGGGCAGCCAAAAGGGGCAAAGGACCGGAACGACAATGGCGATGCAGGTATTAATAATTCCGGGGGCTTAGTTAACCCCATCTCCACTTGGGTCGACTTCCCTCCCGCCCGATACATGGCCCAGCGAAGAGGACAAGCAGACCATTGTATGAAACCTTGGGGGGAGCTTGGCAACATGGCCGCAGGATACACCATCGATCACCAGCTGCCGTCTGTTCCAGTCGATGTTCCCCGTGATTCCCGGCCGCCGGATCTGTGCCCGTCCTCCGCACGCTGGTGCCCGTGTGACCGCGCTGTGAGCTGGGATTCGGTCGTGCCCTTCGCCACTGTGCCCTCCGAGGTCGGTTCTGACAGGCTGGGCCTGCCTGCTTCCCCCCTTCCGTCCCTCTGAGCCGCCCAGAGATCCTCCGGCGATGCAGCAAACGCCACGAACTCTTCCTGTTTTCCAGTGAATGGCTGAAGAGATACAAGGCAGAGTCCCAGAACATCTTGGCTTTTATAGGAAAACCTACTGAGCAGGAATCGGCACAGACTGGACGAGGGACCAGACCCCCACCTTCAAGACCTCTGCTGCCATGGTTCTTGTTGACACACCTGGGGGAGACGTACTCAGGGGTGGGGCTGAGAGGCCAGTTCTGTACCCCAGCAGACAGATATATTTACCTGAATTAATACAGTGACCCTACACTGCATTTTAATGTAAATCATGTACATTTTGCATTTATTTGGTCTGTGGTTTGCGGTCTGTGGTTTGTGGTCTGTGCGTGTTTGTGTATTTTTTTTCACGTTGAGACACGGGGGTGGGATTGGGGGATAGGATACGATCAGAAGCTGAGGAGCGACCGAGTGCAGCCGGGCAAGCATGGAAAGAATGCCTCACAATCACCATGGCGACGCAGGCTGCTGTTACCACGGAGACCTTTGGAAAAATAAGAACTTACGAGGAATCTGTTGTGTCTGCTGGGCCGTCAGCCACAAACTTCCTGATCATTCGTTTAGGGTGAAAGTGATACACAGGGCAGACGTGGCCATTTGTGATCGGCTGGCCCACAGTGAGCAGACTGCTCTTTAGTCATGAGGGTGTGTTGGGGACTGGAGACCATCTCCTCTGTCTGTTGTGCCTGTCCAGGTCATACTGGGAAACACCGAGCTCCTGGACAGCTGTGTGTGTCTGACCGTCTGACTCACTGACTGCCTGTCTGTCTGTGTCCCTGACCGTCTGACTCACTGACTGCCTGTCTGTCTGTGTCCCTGACCGTCTGACTTACTGACTGCCTGTCTGTCTGTGTCCCTGACCGCCTGACTGACTGACTGACTGCCGGTCTGTCTGTGTCACTGACCATCTGACTGACTGACTGACTGACTGCCTGTCTGTGTCACTGACCATCTGACTGACTGCCTGTCTGTCTGTGTCCCTGACTGTCTGACTGACTGCCTGTCTGTCTGTGTCACTGACCATCTGACTGACTGCCGGTCTGTCTGTGTCACTGACCATCTGACTGACTGACTGACTGCCTGTCTGTGTCACTGACCATCTGACTGACTGCCTGCCTGTCAGTGTCCCTGACCGTCTGACTGACTGCCTGTCTGTCTGTGTTGCTGACCATCTGACTGACTGCCTGCCTGTCAGTGTCCCTGACTGTCTGACTGACTGTCTGTCTAACTGTCTGACTGTCTGACTATGTCTCTGACCATTGTTGCCCTCTTTCTTCCCCATTCAGCCTCTCGCTCGCTGGTCTCGCCTGCAGCCCAAAGATTCGACCAAGATGCCAGAGAGTGCCTGGAAGCTGACCTTCTACACACTGGCCTGGTCCTACAGCGCATACCTGCTGTTCTTCGCTGGATACTCCTTCTTCCAGGACCCCGGGTCTGCCTTCCGTGGTATGAAAGGGCCCTCCGAGTATTCCCCTTGGTACAGTGTACCGTTCAATGGCAAACCACATACATAAGAGTATTCCTGTTACTGTGGGTGGAATACGGTTGCGGTACTTGTTGACTGCGCCCCCTGTTGGCCCGTTTGTTTTGGCTAGGCTGGCAGAGCGGCATGCTGGTGCCCTGTGACATTGCCATTGCCTACCTGATCCAGGGCAGCTTCTATGGCCACTCGGTTTATGCCACCCTGTACATGGACGCCTGGAGGCGGGACTCTGTCGTCATGCTGGCCCACCACCTCATCACGCTGGCACTCATCGCATTCTCCTACGCCTTCAGGTGGGGGCGCTCTCATCCTCCAACACCCCAGGGGGTAGGCTTACAAAAAAACATATTGGCCAGAAAATCTACTGATCCACAGAGGTGGCTAGTTCAGGTCCAGAGAATAAAAATCCAGACCAAGGTTTCGTTTCAACCAATCATTTGAGTGTAAAGAGTCACAGTCACAGAGCACTTAGCTGGTTGGTTGAAACAAAATCCTGGTCTGGATTTTTACTTTCTGGACCTCAGCTATCTACTCATGCCAGTCCGATTTATCTCACTGATGGTCCAGTAACCAGGTTACCCATGTAGCTCCAGGCTATTGTTAGGGTGATTTAAGGTGTTAGTTGTCCAGACTTGTCTGGGGGGGGGGATCAGAAGTCAAAGCGCTGATGTTCACCACAAATGGCCTTGAGCTCGGGAACGGCACTGTAACCAGAGCCAACGCCCTCTGAACGGGCGGGAGGCTGCGCGGGCCTGCGTTCGACCTGACAACCTTTGGCCCCCTGCCCAACAGGTACCACAACGTGGGCGTCCTGGTCCTCTTCCTCCATGACGTCAGCGACGTGCAGCTGGAGCTCACCAAGCTCAACGTCTACTTCAAGAGCCGCGGCGGGGGGCGCCACCTTGTCAACGAGGTCGTCTCCAACCTGGGCTGCGTCAGCTTCAGCTTCAGCTGGTGAGGCCCCTTGCCCGTCCAGCACGGTTGGCAGCCCCTGGTGTCGCCGCCGAGGTTCACCCCCCCTGACACATCTCCCGACAGGTTCTGGTTTCGCCTTTACTGGTTCCCGCTCAAGGTGCTCTATGCCACCTGTATCACCAGCTTGGAGGCTGTCCCCAACATCCCATTGTACTTCTTCTTCAACTTCCTCCTGTTCCTGCTGCTTCTAATGAACATCTACTGGTTCCTGGTGAGTTGGTCCGCAACTCCATAGCTCATGAGTAGATGATGGGCAGATGATGGGCGGGTGATGGGCAGATGATGGGCGGGTGATGGGCAGATGATGGGCGGGTGATGGGCGGGTGATGGGCAGATGATGGGCGGGTGAGCCCACCACCAGGGCACCGAGACTGAAGCATCAGACGCAGCTTCAGAACCCCTAACAGAGCCTCCTCTCCCCAAGCCATGGGTGTGTCTTACATTGGGAAGCCCTGTAACTTGCTCCCCCAAGCCTCCTCACCCCCCTGTCTGCACCCCTTCGCAGTTCATCCTGCTGTTCGTGGCGAAGGTGCTCACGGGAAAGATGTCGGAGCTCAGCGACGTGAGGGAGTATGAGGAGGAGGGCGAGCCGAGGAAGGCGCCGCTTGTCGGCGAGCCGGACGCAAATGGGTGAGCGCTGCATTGTGGGTAATCGCACACGAAGGATGCAGCCTGAGCCGAAACATCCAGCTGTTTCTTCGATTGCTTCTCTTACAGCTCATTGGCTGACTTGTTTCCATACATGTCTTACAGGAAGTATATGCAGAACGGTGCGGCCAAGGACAAGAATCTCTGAGAGCCTCGCTGTCGCCCCCTGTGGCACTTAGCTGCAACTGCAAGATGGCAGCTTGGTGGAAATCATTTGTAACAGGCACTATTAGCTGGATTTGCAAAAAAAATATATATATATTAGGCTATGAAACATTAATTGTTTTATTTAATTGTATTTACTAGCACTGTGAATGTGGTTTTAAGTAAATTATGCCCACAGGGACTGATAAGGGATCATAGTGACCAGAAGTGGATAGTTCAAGTCCAGAAACTAAAAATCTGGACCAAGATTTTGTTTCAACTAACCAGTTGAGCATAAAGAGTCACAGTAACTCTTGGTTGGAACAAAATCTTGGTCTGGATTTTTTGCTTTCTGGACCTGGACTGTACAGCTGTGATAGTGACCGTCACGGGGACGCCGTGATAGTGACTGTCACTGGGATGACCTTAACCTGATCCCGAATCAGTCGTTAACGGGAGTATTAAGGGCTGTGCCGTATTTCAGATGGCTTTTTATCTCAAGGAAGTTATGTGGTCAAAGAGCGATTCTGAGCCTTGGACTGACAGCCAGCAACAGTGCGACGGCCGTAATGTCCATTGAAGTGAAGCACAGATAGGCGGCACTGTCAGGGAGACCTGTCAGGGAGACCTGTCAGGGAGACCTGTCAGGGAGACCTGTCAGGCTTCCACAGAGAAACATAAGAACATACCTTCTGTTAAAGGGAATGCCATTCACCACGGCACGACGGGTAGCTGGCAGACGAACATGCCCTCCAAGCGAATCAAGTAACAGCTGTGCCCTCTGTGAGAGAGACTTGCCAGCTGGTCCTGCCCTCTCCCATGGCACCCAGAGACCCTTTGGGTGTTCCTCAATACCAAGAATGCAAACGTCTTATTTGGTTTTGGTCTTGGCAAGAGTGACCTTACTAGCTTGATCAAGTACGGTTAGATACACATTTTGAGAAACTCCCGCTGTCTGCCATTTTTCTGGGTGGGTGCACATAGACAGGAAATGATGTCACATGGACACACCTGTTTGCACAGGACTGGATGCATGTCAGGCTGAAGTAGTTTGTTCGGTAGTTATTTGTATTTACTTTTAATTTGATTATCAGGTGTATAAGGATTTAAATGTCATTTAACAGGTTTGTTAATGGGAAGCAGATGCTGGTAATAAGGACTGATCCATGAGTGTCTGAAGACACAATAGGCGCAGCTGTGGATTTTACGGGAAAAGCTGACCAGGGTTTGCTTGTTTTAATAGTATTACTGAAGATTGTGGAGAGTCAGGGATAACCATAAGCGCTTAGATAAATTTATAGGTACTGAGGTTTTATAAACGTGTTGTACTGTTTTAGTTTTGTGCAAGAATCTCCTAACTCAGTTCAGTGACTTATTGTAGGTATGAGGACTATGTTTGTCTTCATTATAAATATCACCAAATCTCCGACCAGGGGCACAGAGGTTTAAGGAGGGGGGGGGGGGGGTGTCATGATGAGATCAGAATTGAGTGTTAGAAGTAAAGAAGGGCAGATATCCTGGCCATTTTTCCCCCTCCACACCATCTAACCCAGAGCGTGGCATTACGTCGGCATCGTGGTTGGTTCGTGTTTCGCGTTCCTTCACACGCGGTTTACCCAGGAACGGCTTAGGTGTCTGTCGGACATTGGCTTGCGTTCTCTGCTTTCGTTGGTCTTGGAGTTTGCGGCTGGACGTGGCCGCACGCCTTGCGCATGGCACTTATTCCCGTATCTACAGCCTGCAAACTCCTCGGCCCCGTTAGACGTAATTCCCAGTGTCCCGCACACATGACGTTTTTTTTTGGGGGGGGGCTGATCCATATGGGGTCACTGTACCGAGCTCAGAAACCGCACATTTCAGGGTCGTCTCCCAAAGGGTAAAGCGTTAAAATCGTAAAGGGTAAAGAATATCTTATGAAAGTGTAATATTTCAGTATCAGGCTTGTGCCAAAACCCCATATTCCCCCATAATGCCCCGGGGGAGCAGATCTGAATAGAATATTAGGGTGTTTTTCTACAGGGAGTTGGATCACCTACCCTCAACCTCTCTACCCTCCTTGTTTGGTGAAAATTACCAGGTACTAACATATTTTTTTGTAATAAAATGATTTTAACATGCGCCATGTGTGTTGTGTAGTTATCTCCATCGTGTAGAAAACTGTAAGCGCCTAACTCACACCATGATGTCCATGCACTCGTGGCCAAGCCTGTCAGGAATTCGCTACAGTGTCGACGAGCTCACTGAACTACCGCAAATAAGTCTTTCCATACGAGCGCCCATATGCTGCACTTCCATTTTAAAGCTGAAGAGGGCACAGATGTTACACAATTGGTAGAATTTCAACTTGACGCACATTAACAATAATTCTATAATGACGTTATTGCAGATTTTATTAATTACCCATGGAGGCTCGGTGCCTTATTCAGTTAAGATGACAGTAATCGGAAGTAATCCCTACAACGGATGAGTGAGTACGGTCATGATAAGGTACCGTGTGGTTCTTACAACACTCTGCCATGGATACACAACCTCATGCATTTACGTAAATGTCCATAATCTGACCAGTAAAGAGATAAAGTGACCCTAATGACAGTGGATGGAAGAGATTTTGCGTTTTAATGTTATTATGACGTTGCTCTGGGGTCCGTCAAATGCAGCCCTAATCACCTCCGGAACAGTCAGAGACTGGCCCGCCTTAACACAGCAGACATGCTGTTTGTTTCATCTTCAGACCCACCCAGCAAGCACAGCTATGAAGTGATGGGGTGGCCTGGTGTTACTGAGCCTTCAGCTGCAGGTTTACAGGGGTAAACATTCAAGACTGGGGTGCAGTGGTTAGCACTGTTGCCTCATACCTCTGGGACCCGGGTTCGAGTCTCCGCCTGGGTCACGTGTGTGCATGTTCTCCCCGTGTCGTCGTGGGGTTTCCTCCGATTTCCCCCGACAGTCCAAAAACATACTGAGGCTGATTGGAGTTGCCAAATCGTCCATAGGTGTGCATGTGTGCGTGAGTGTGCCCTGTGATGGGCTGGCCCACCATACAGGGTTGTTCCCTGCCTCATGCCCGTTGCTTCCGGGATAGGCTCTGGACCCCCCAATAGGATAAGCGGTTTGGAAAATGGATGGATGGAAATTCAAGACTGGACAGGAGTCACGTGCAGGAAGTACAGGTGGTGTGTGTACGCCTGTGATTGGCTAGGGGTGGTACAGCGGATGTGTGGATGTCGATGGGCCTTAATGGGGGTGGCCATGCAGAGCCGATGTCCCATTAAAGCTGAGTTAATGTGTTTGGGTGGCTGGCACACCCCTCATCACATCCTGTCACAGTTCAGCACTGGGCCACCAGGGGGCATCATGTAGACACCTGCAGGAAGGGGACGGGCATAGGGGACGGGGTTACCCTGGACGCCACTTTGCGGCCCCTATGTCTCCGTGTTCCCGTCTTGTGTATCTATGGTAATCGCATTTCCTGACGCCGAGTACAAACCCCTCCGATCGGATGACAGCGCAAACGAGTTTACTGGCAACAGAATCCATGGGCTAACTTGCACCAGGACTGAAACGTTACAGGCTCAACGCACCGCCATAGAGCCCCCCCCCCGTCCCGGGGGTGCCGCCGTCTCTCTGCTGCCTGTCTCCAGCCAGGCAGATGCATTAGGCTGATGCTGTGGTCTGGGGTGGCTGAGTGAGCGCATTAATGTCCATTGTCTGAGTTCGTTTAGAGAGCCGTTTTGCCAAGATGTTCTCCGAGGTTTGCTGAGCTTCAGCCTAGAGAAGCACGGGGCCCCATCAGAACGGTCTACCCAAATTTAAACAACACTAAACAGGATGAAGCTGCCTGACTGGCTTTAGTTAAACAGGACCTTGATTGTACATTCTTATGCAATCATGATCATACAGTCAGTTTCAGTCATATGTTCTTTATCATATAGTCTCTGTCATACACTCTTCATCATAAGATCTTGATTCTACAGTGTCAATCATACAGTCTTGATTGTGCAGTCTCAGTCATACAGTCATGATCGTACAGTCTTGGTCATATGTTTTGATCATGCAGTCTTGCTCGTAAGATCTTGATTGTGTATCCTCGGTGATAAAGTCAAGATTGTACGGTCTTTTGTCATAAAATCTTGATTGCACAGTGTTACATGGTCTTGATTGCACAGTCTCGGTCATACAGTCTGGCTCATGCAGTCTCAGTCATGTGATCTTGATCATCAGTCTCAATGTTGCTGTCTTGAGTGTTTGACCCAGGTCATCCTAAAGCTTTGTTGCCATCTATGGCCATGGCAACATGTCACAGCGAGAGGAAGCAAAACCCCATAACTGGTGTGTGTGCCACTTCTCTCCTCTGATGCGGTTTGGTCAAATCCCCCACTCCTAGCCTCAGGTCCCACAGCACAGACAGCAGCTGGGAGCACAAGGTGCCCCCCCCCCATATTCAGAGGAATGTGTATGAGTACAATGAGAACCTCGCATACTTTATCTTCAACATGTGAGGATATTCGGCGGATTCATCAGCAGAAGACGTCGCGGGCAGCTGGTGCTCGTCCAACACCACCCCCACCTGCTGAACCGTGGACCCCAGCCCCCTCAGCAGCCCCTACACACAGCTCGCGCTTAACTGTACCCAGCACCCGCAAACTGAGCGAATCCACGGGGCCCCCTGAAGACCCTGGAGGCTCTGGGGGCCCCTGAGTGAGTCAGGTGACCTCACTGACCCCAGGAGACCATATTCACTTAAATACCGAGCGCGAACTGGACCACAGAGTCAGAGGGGAACGGAAAACGCTGCGAGGTGAAGCTCAGGGTGAAGCAGGGAGATGACAACTGGGCCATTTTCACTCCATACCAATCTGGCTCCTACCAGACCTGGTTTTGATCTTCCAGTGCTCCATGGGGGGGGGGGGGGCGCGCCTGCGCAGTTACCAAATCAACAACAGAGATAATGTCATTTCCTTCATTAAGGAGAAGAGATGCACTGCCCGCACAAGAGAGAGGACGCCTGCCCAGGGACTGCTGGGAAAACGGGTCAATTTCTTCTTCTGTGTTGTACTGTAGCGTGACCATGAATGAAAATGCAGATGATTTGTAATACGTTTATAAAATAATCCATCAAATCGTGTCAGTGTAATCCTGGATAAACCGTACTGAAATAACAGTGAATCGTGGACAATTGAAATGAGTAATAATGCAACCATCATGACATTTAAATGGTTGTAAGAGGAACTGTGATTTACTTATATGGCCAGCGCGTTATATACAATTTTGAAGCGATGCCACAAGTGGAAAAAAAGACATGGTGACAAAGATAAGTAAACGTGCAGAGAACACTTTGCTTGGATTGAAACCCATCAGAGACGTTGAAACGGTGGATAATGTGATGAATTTAGACTGGATTTCTGAGACAGTCCGGGTCTTTTAACCATGGGCGCTCTACAGATGCGCGCCGCTTTACAATACTCTCCACTTCGTGTTCGGCATTGGCAGATCCGTTCCTTTCCATTTGAGGCTATCGGGCCAGAGGGGAATTTGTTAAACACGTGCTATTTAACCTGCAGGGCGCAGTGGTGCGTACTGACATCACTTCTTTTCGAGGATCCGGTGCAATTACTCACGCATTACTTACTCAGACAAATTAAGACACGTTTTTATGAATGCATAAACCTGCCGGCATCTGCTGTTTTAGATACAAGTGTTTTAAGCAGGTAAATAAATAATATCCGGTATGGTTGCGTGCATGGGGGCGGGGGGTATGCATTAGAGCCATTGCTCTCTGACTGAGAGCTAATGCAATTGCTGTGCTGAAAAAAGTCTCAGCGGAGTATATGAGACAGAAAAAAACAGAGAGAGTAAATGAGAGAGAAAGCAGCGCCGCGTCCAGTAATCGCAGTACTTCCTATGGACAGTGATTCCCTTGGGACTACCAGCTAAAAGTCTCCTCTCCCCTCCTCCCTCTCTCTTTCTTTCTTTCCTTCCCTCCCCCTCTGCCTGTGTTTACGGATCGCCGGGGCGCACTGCGGGGCTGACTCGCCCTGCTGAGGAGGTAAACTCCAGGAGCGCACGGCTGCGGTACCCGGGGGCAGCGCCGGCGCTTGTTTGAAACTCCCCGGCTTGGCTCGTAAACCTTCCTCCAGTCCCAGTTCAGAATCGGGTAAGTAGGATTATAGTCGCTTCTTTTTTTAATCCAATATCTCGTCTTTCAGTTTCCAGTCTCGTTTCTCTGACACTTTTAGATAGTTACTGCATAGCGGAATTTGCTGAAATGTTCCAACTCTCCAACTTGCGCTACGCATCTAACGCGCAAAATAGCAGATGAAAGAGAGAGTCCGTATACTTAATACTGCCCGGCTGATTGGTGGCTACAAGCGGGCGAAACGGACTAAAAAGTCTCCTGGGCATCCACCCGTCCCGTGAGGCTTCGGCTGCAAATGGATTTCCACCGGCACCTTCTCCTCAGAAGCGTAAGCGCTGACGGTCGCGGATAGTACGAGTTCTGCAAATATGAAAAACATGCCGCGCACACGCCGTTTCTCAGACACATTTTTTTAAGAGTACTTCTGGGTTTTGGCACAATGTCTGCACCTGGTACTCTAATGTCCCACCATGCCGGAGGGTGGCCCCTTTCCTGATGGAGCTTCTACGACCCACGATCTCGTAGAAATGCCCTAGAGGATCCGTAGGGAGGGGAGCAGCTGAAGAATTTCACCCTTGTCTGTTGTTGTTTAAACTAAGATGTTTTTATGGTGAAAAACAGGTGACCCCCACTGCCCCCTACCCTTGCAAGTATAATTCTTCTGATTATAATTATAGCGATTAAAATACTTTAATGCCGGTATTATTATTATTATTATTATTATTATTATTATTATTGGGTGTATTTGGAACATGAAGCGGGGTTACCGAACTTGGGCGGGGTCGTCAGTGCACTTCAGCTCTGCGCAAGAGCGCCTCCGTTTGCGGCCGGACTGAAAAGACAGCAGGTGGGTCTTACCGGATGGCCGGAGGGCTGCGAGCTTGCTCCTGCCCCTCAGGCCGTAACCACGCTAGGCTGGGCTGTCGAGAAGTAAAATATTACTGAAGGGGAGAAATTAGCTCATTCTTGTTGTTCACAATTGACCTAAGTAGTAAAATGCTTTACAGTCTGTGCTGCAATACTGGAAGAACATCCAGGCGCAGTCACGCAAGGCTGTTGCGGGCAGAATGGCCGCTAGGAGGCGCTTTGATTAAGGCGATTAAAAATATCCCACGTGTCATGCTTGCACTGCCAGTTTACTTCCGAGTGCATCGTATTTAACCTACGTTATGTGACCATTACGTTTATATGAGTAACTATTAGAAACTCGTCGGGAATTAATCACCTGTTTTTGAATACCGATAAAATGGGACAGGGCAGTCTCCTTTTTTTACAAACCAAAAACTATATGAATTCGTTTCAGTTTTAGCAATATGATTTTCAAATATGAACGGCTTTCACTGAGGGTGGCTGAAACGCAGGCGGGACAATCCAAAAAAATCAAACAGATTTATACTGTACATGGCGTCGGTGCATTGTGCCAGCAAGATGTGTGGCGCTCTCGTCAGCTTGGTGCGGCCGGGTGGGGCGAGCAGCCCGGGACGCGCCGTGCTCTTCCGCAGAGAGACGGCATCTTAAAGCCCGCAGCTGTTTCCACTTGTCTCCGCGAGGGTGGGGAGAAAATGACGTAATGAGATTTGGTAGCGAGTAAGTGAAGTTTTTCAACAGATGTGTACAGACTGTGGGCTGCTTCATCCGCTTACACGCAAAGGACGCTGAACCCTGACAAGACAGGCAGGACGAAATCCTAGTGAAATCTAGTCCTTTTTTTTTATTAACAGTAATTGAGTTATGCTTCGGAACTTACTGTTATACCAAGCAGTTAACATGAGAACAATAAATACTATTTGGGAATTTAGATAATATGGGCTGATATATTTTATGTACGGTTTCGTTTGATGTAAAGGTGACTAGATTGGGGTGTTTGTCAGTGGGTGAGTCAACACCGTGTACCAGTTAACGGAGTGATTTCTCAGTTGTTTTCACTGCAATCAGTCCTTAATGGAGGGGTCCCAAATTCAAAAGCCCTCCCCCAAATTCAAAAGCCCCCCCACATTAGTAAACGAGATTGTGGCCGGAGGGGGTTTGGGTTCACACCCCCAGTTTTCTAACTGGTGGGTGTAGCTCTTTGATATAAAGACTTACTGAAGTGTGGGGGTGTTTTTGCTTTGGCTGACGGCTGATTTGCCTTGACCTTCTGAGGGTCATAAACCTGCCCCAAACCTGCCCCCTGTTTGGCGCTGCCCCGCACCCACTACCGCTCCCACACTTCTGCCCCTCTTTGTCATGCCGTTCGGTGAGGGAGTAGCCAAGTCTGCAGTCAAGAATCAAGAATTTTTCTTATCATGGTGTATAACAGTGTTTCCCCATCTGGTCCCCAGGGACCTACAGACCACAGTTTTGCTCCCTCCCATGTCCCAGGACTGGATTGGGAAACACTGGGTTTAAGGCAGTGTGACAGAGGAGCACCTTTCAACCGCATAATATATAATCAATAAATAGAATGTGAGGTAGAGGATGGCAAAAATACAAACACGGTATAAATGCCTCTATATATTTGCATCCAGCAGTGTCAGAATCGTACGTAAGCGACCTCGGAGAGTGTAGACGTCACTCCTGGTTGTTCGACGGAGTGACGCGAAGCTGAGACCCTAAACCACACCGGTGCTGGGTTCTGAGCGCCGCAGAGTCCAGGAGGGTGGAGGGACGAGGCCAGAAAAGCCTGTCAGCAGATCGTTGGGGTACGGATGCCTCGAGGGCCCTGACCCTAATTCCCACGTGAAGAGTGAACGCCGGCTTTGTTTAGGAGCGAAACCCATTCTTGGAAGCAGAAGGGGCACCTATAGGGGCGAGGGAGGGCGTACCTCCCAACCCTGAGGGCGTACCTCACGCTCCCACAGGAGCTCCGCCCACCTCCTGGCCCGGGTGGGCGTGACCACTTTTGATCACTCGGGCACCTGGATGAAAAGACGTACTTCAGGGAGAAAGATTGGAACAGTTAAGGCCCGGAGCTGTTTGTGCTGCTGAATACGGGGGAGAGAATGTGTTTGTTAGCAGAGGGAAAGCTGTACGGAGCGGCTGGGTGTGTCGGGGCGTCCCGCGGACGGCAGGCTCACGGGAGAGGGGG
>JABFDZ020000047.1:14956692-14969290 GCA_019775955.2 Pollimyrus isidori
CAGGCCTCAAGGTGCCAGTGATAGGTCATTTTTTCATAAAGATTATAGCATCACATTTTCTTAACAGACAGGATAACGCCCCCCCCCCCCCCCCCCCCCCACCCGGGATACACGTTATGCTGAGGGACGCAACCGCAGGCCGCTATGAACGTCACCGACAGCGATGAGAGGACCTCCTTCCTGCAGGTCTACCCCAGCCTGGAGGAGGCGGGGGGCTCCTGCTGCACCATGCATGTTGGCCGGCAGGTCACGGCGGAGGTGGTGGTGCGTCGTGTGGTGGAGACGCTGGGGGGCGACGCCTCCGCCAGCTACCAGCTAGCGGAGGTGCGGCACTTCGGAGGGGAGGAGTCGCCGCTGGACCCCGCCGACTCCCCGGCCGACAGGGTCCGGCTGTGGCCCGAGAGGCTGCAGGAGCGCCACTCGCATGCCGAGGGCCACTACTTCGTGCTCCGGAGGTGCGCCGACACGGCGGACGACCTGTGCGAGCTCCCGGCGCTATCGGAGGCGGCCATCTTGGCGACGCTGCGCTCCCGCTTCCGCCAGCGGAAGATCTACACCTACGCCGGCGGCATGCTGGTGGCCGTCAACCCCTTCATGTTCCTGCCCATCTACAACCCCAAGTCTGTAAAGGAGTACGAGGGCCGGCCGCTGGGCGAGCTGGAGCCGCACGTCTTCGCGGTGGCGGCCGGGGCCTACCGCGCCATGCTGCAGCGGCGGGGCCACCAGTGCGTGCTCATCTCGGGCGAGAGCGGCTCGGGCAAGACGCAGAGCACCAACTTCCTGATCCACTGCCTGACTGCGCTCAGCCAGAGGGGCGCCCTCAGCCGCATGGTGCAGACCATCCTGGGGGCGGGGCCAGTGCTGGAGGTACTGCTCCTGGTTTGTTTTTGTTTTTGTTTGGATGTAGCGCCTCCTACAGGTTAAGGGACAGCGATGTTAATGCAAAGGGAAAAAAAAGTGTTAAAATGTATAAAAGCAGTAATATAAATAAAATGCAGGAAAATTTCAGGGAGTAGGGGAGGGATCAGTCAGGGGAAGGACTGAGGCAGTGGGGGAGGAACTGGGCCACTCGGGTCTCTATAGGGCCACTCGCGTGACGCGGCAGCGATGCTCTGCTCTGACGTCACTCGCACAGAAAGCCGAAGTGAAAGCAGAGACAGGATGTGTGACTCGTAGGAGTTCGGTGTCACAGCTCGACTGGGACTCTGCTTCCCGAGTGGCGAGACGGGATCGAGTGAAACGGGAAACTCGAAAGGGTCTGCGTTCTGTTTCATGCTTTAAAATGCAGCTCGCAGTCAGAACGGCATGCGGGTCAGGTGACCCGCGCCAGTCGTTTTAAGGTGGAGTCAAAGCCGCGGCTCGTCTGGAATGCCAGTGCGATGCGGAACCACCTTAAAGAGAATGAACAGCAGAGGGGCAGGGGCTCGCCGTGATTGGTTGGATGCTGAAAGGGGTGTGGCCCCATAGTGTGTGTGAGTGCACCAACTGGGTCGGTCATGTGGTATGGCAGGCAGACTCGCTTTTAAAGAAGTGATACTCCGCACAGGACTGGCCCAAGGGGTGGGGACAGATGCTTGAGAGGATAGGAACCAGGTATACAAACATATAGTAATAGTACTATCTGGTTGGGGCTTGTGTATGTCTCTGGGCTCATGGGAACTGTAGTCTCCTGTAACTACTTTTGACAAGGCTATCTGCTCTTGTCTGATCTCTTTTCTGGTAATGGGCATGTTATGAGGGCCTTGTTTGGGCCTCTCCTGCAACACTAACCCACAGGTGGGACTCCAGTGTGTGTCCGTCAGAAATAAAACGCTGCCTGTCTCCAGAAGTGAGGGAAATGCAGCTTCCAATTTCCAGCCCCGTTCCTCTGCTTTAACGCTCCTGTACGCTCCAGCGCCGCTGTGTTCATGAGCCGCCCAGGGTGTGGTCACATGCCCCGGGCGGCCTTTCCCATTGGCTGGCACGGCGGATGGGCCCGCCCCTCACAGCGTCCTATTGGGCCCGCATACGGAAAGCGATAGAGCAGGTTTGGCAGGTCCTGTGGTATTTTACTGCCGGGATGAGCAGGTGGGGGCTGGGGCCCCCCCGAGGTTCGGGGAGGAGGATCTGTGGGAACCGGAGGACTCTCCCGAACCCAACGGTGCAATGTCAGAACATGACTGGCCGGGGAGCCGCTCGCAAGGCCTTATGGGTGAAGGGTGGCCCCCGGGGGCTTAATCACCACGAGCAGGAACGTCTGCATGCCAGCGTGTCTTGGCCTGTGGCTGCATGCCGGCATCTTTCATGTGGAGGCCGGAACATTTTTGGGGTGTGAGAGGGTGAGATAGGATCGCTATGTGCACAGCACAGCGATACTGGAAGAGAGGGTCTCTGTCCTCTTATCTGGGACAGAATGTCGCCCCCTCTCTGTGAGCGAGGGTCACTGCAGTGGGCGGAGGGGCAGCACCTTGAGATAATGGCCATGCACAGCGTTGCCCCATTGTGAGTTTCGTCCAGCGGCCGGAGGGCCAATCCTGCTACCAACCTCAGAACCTTCCCCTGTATGTTGGAAGACCTGCTGCCAGGGCTGGATGTAGATGAGCATCATACCCAGGATGAAGGATTTGTAGGTTAAGTGCCTTGCTTAAGGGCCCAATGGAGTAGAATTACCGGGCATCCACGGGATTTGAACCAGTAACCTTCCGGTTGCTGGTACAGATTTGTGTCACCACTCCGCCCAGAGCACCTTGGCAGGGCTTTTTATTTGCTGTGAGTCTGATGTCACAACTTCAGTGTGCCTGCATGCCTCGTCCTGGGGGGGCGCCCTTGGAGGATCCGCCATACACCAGTGCTGGCGTGTGGCTCCCCCTGTTTGTAGGGGGGAGGGGGGGGGGGGGGTCCTGATGCCTGGCCAATAAGCTTGACCTCAGTGGTCACTAATCACCTGCTTGCCACTCCAATGCATTCAGGGAAATGGCAGTAGCAGGATCCCAAAGGATTATCACTTATTCTGTGTTTTCACGGCTGACATCTGCACCCCCTACTGCTGATACATTATTCATAGGTGTTTTGGTTTTGCCGGCCTGAAAGCGAACCAGCAAATTATGTAATTAGAGTTTCTGATGAAACTCGTACTGCCTGCAATGAGAAGATTGTGCTCGGAAAGGAAATGTGGGTTCCATCTCCATCCGCCATCAAGTAATAATAATAATAATAACCACGTGGCGTCTCTCCCTCGCCGTGCCAACAGGCCTTCGGCAACGCGAGGACCGCTTACAACAACAACTCCAGCCGCTTCGGGAAGTACATCCAGCTGAACTATCTGGAGAGTGGTGTGATGCGGGGGTAAGTGGGGGGAGCAGCTGCAGAGCAGATAGACAGATACGATCATGCATGCAGAGCCGAAACAGACAACAGGAACCGCCATCTTTGGGCAGATTGCACAAGCACTGAGCCTGGGATGAAGAAGCACTGCATTATGGGAATGATGCGTTTCATCATTTGTGTGGGGATGTGTGTTGTGTATCCATCCTCTGTCAGTTTTCAGTGGTTTTGTTTTTGTTAGGGTTCCTAAATCGCAGGTATGGCTGTATATAATCTTCTCCTAGGGCGGTGGTCCAGAAGTACCTTCTGGAGAAGTCTCGACTCGTGTCCAGGGAGAAGAACGAGAGGTAAGGAGCAGTGAGTAGGCCAGGCTGTGTGGAGTTCGGCTGTGAGGCCTTTAAACCAAACCAGTCCCCACCCCCCCGCCAATAGGAACTATCACGTGTTCTACTACCTCCTGGCCGGGGCTTCTGAAGAGAAACGGCGGAACTTCAAACTCCTGAACCCCAAGGACTACGTCTACCTCAAGCAGGTACGGAAGGAAGTCGCGAAAGAGGTTCTGGAAGGCAACCCGGTCCTGGCATGAGCTCAGGCTGTCAAGGTCTCTCTGCGTTTCCCCCTCAGGAGAGCGTTTTCGCAGAGGATGAGGAGGACCTCTGTAACGAGTTCAGGAGGCTGCAGCAGGCGATGGAGATGGTGGGGTTCCTGCCCCCTACCAAGAGGCAGTGAGTGGCTGGCTCCTCGCTTGGGCTCCCTTCTGGCCACTGTCCGCGGGGGGGAGGGGGTCAAAGACTCCTTTGAGGGCAGTCTTCTTTAAGGCTCTCAGTGCCTGGCCTCAGAGCGAGCTTTGGAATTATTAAAATTGGTGTGATGTTGACGAACATCCACCTTCCTTGGTCATACAGTTTTCCACCAATGGGGGTAGTGACGGTCACAATATTATCAACGTATGCAGCCCTGCAGATGGGCCGAGCTTCTGGCCTTGGAGAAACATCCTGGAATATGTACTCAGAATACATGTATGAGTCTGTAAATGTGGGACTGTTATTATAACCGTAGAATCTTCGCAATGCTCTCTGCCATCCTGTACCTGGGAAATGTGACCTACCGGCGGAAGGGAGCAGAGCGAGATGAGGGATTGGAAGTAGGCCCCCCCGAAGTGCTCGAGATCCTGTCCGGCCTCCTGCAGGTGGGTGCTAGGTGACCTCCTTGCTACCTTAACGGGGTAAGGGGGCACAGTGTCTAGCTGAGCAGAGCCGCTGTACCCTTCCTACAGGTGAAGCGGGACCTACTGGTGAAGGCCCTCACCCAGAGGAAGTCTGTGACGGCCAACGACACGCTGATCCTGCCCTACAGCATTGCTGAGGTGCGCGTCCACCGCCCGCACATTGCACTTTGATATCCAGACACTAGGCCCAGGAGTCCAGGCTTGTGTTCCTTGACTGACGGATGTGGCTAGCTAAGGCTAACCGAGTGTGACTGGGCATAGCTAACGGTGGCTAACGATATGGCGCTGAGGCCCGGTGTGGTTCTCCCTCCCCTTTCAGGCAATCACCGCCCGGGATTCCATGGCCAAGTCTTTGTACAGCGCCTTGTTTGACTGGATAGTCTTGCGCATCAATCACGCACTACTCAACAAGAAGGATCTGGAAGAGACTGTAAGGAGCTGCATTGGGCTAAACCAGGTTTCTCGCAGTCCATATGGTACCTTCTTCACTTTCATGAGAGCGCTTTCCTTTCTCTTGCAGCACTTGTCAATCGGAATCTTGGATATATTTGGATTTGAGGACTTCGAGAACAACAGCTTTGAGCAGTTCTGCATAAACTACGCAAACGAGCAGCTTCAGTACTACTTCACCCAACACCTCTTCAAACTGGAGCAGGTGATCTTTTGGTTTTCCCTGTCAGGGAGGAGCTTCTGGAGCTCCATCTGGTGATCGTTTGCTTTACCCTGTAACGGAGGTTTAATGTTTCGGCTGTCTGCTATGTATGCCTGCAGGAAGAGTATCAAGCGGAGAGAATTTCCTGGAGTAACATTGACTACACTGACAACGTGGGCTGCATCAATCTGATTAGCAAGAAGCCCACTGGCCTCTTCCATCTGCTGGACGAAGAGAGCAGGTGAGTCTCTCGGGGGGGCCAGCCTTCTACTTACAGGACCTGGCTCGGTAAGGGTGTCTGCTGTTGCACCCTCGAGCCTCTGATGATCAATAATGATCTCGCCCTCTCTGCTCTTCAGCTTCTCTCACGCCACTGACAAAACGCTGCTGGCCAAGTTCAAACAGCAGCATCAAGGCAACCCCTACTTCATCCCCACGCCTGTGCTGGAGCCCGCCTTCGTCGTTCGCCACTTCGCCGGGAACGTGAAATACCAGCTGAAGGTTGGGATGGTTGGGGTTACTCTGTAGTCTTGGTTACTGTCAGGGCCTGGAAGGTGTGGAGCAGCTGTGTTCTGACCCATGTTCTGCCTTTTTGTTTTTCTGACCATGCTTTGGTCACCGTCTCACCATGTTGTTGACTCTTCTGCTCGGCCTCGTGCCCCCTGCCTGCTCCCCAGGACTTCCGGGAGAAGAACATGGACCACATGAGGGCAGACATCATGTCGCTCCTGCGCAGCAGCGACCGCGCCTACGTTCGCCAGCTGGTAGCCGCCTCCCCGGCTGCCATGTTCCGCTGGGGGGTCCTGCGTGCCGCTATCTACAGCCTGGCCGTCTTCAACAACGCCGCCCGGCATCGGGCCGCCAAGACGGCAGGTATGTCGGGTCCCGGTGCCAAGGGACGCCGCCCTGCCTTGAGCTGATTCCCTTTCCAACCCCCGTAATTATTCTCGCGTCTGCCGTCCGTCAGATTTGTTCCGGCGAAACTCTCGCACCAGGCTCGGGGAGATGCGTTCTCCAATCACCCCCCTGGAGAGGTTATACAGGTGAGAAATCACTCGGGGCAGCGCGTGTTAACGGTACCACGGCGGACTCCCCCCCTGTAACTTCTCCTTTTCTGATGTCAGGTGACTCGACACCACAGGCCAACTTTAGGCACAAGGGCGTGCAACTTACGCTTCTTCCACGTCCGTCTGAGCGTTGGCCTGCCATGGCTGGCTAACCATATGACATGACATCACTTTCCCTTTCTGCCTCCTCAGCACCCAAAGCCCGTTGGTTGAGTTCTCCTTCGATCGCTCGATGGAGCACCCTCTTGAGGTGTTTGATGACATCTTTGCCAGCTTTGAGAGCAGGAAGTAAGTGATCCAGTGGGTGGCGCTCCGGGGGAGGGGCGGTGACTGAGGTTAGCCCTGCCCACACTCCTCTCTGCAGGCTCACAGCTACCGGAGCCACTCCTGCCTGGGGTTGTTGCAGTAACCCCACATGCTTAAAATGAGGATAGGCAGCTGATATACCAGTGTGCCAGTGTGGATGGCACCGGCCCTCTAGGCCACCCTGATCCAGGCAGGCTGGAGAGCTTATCACATGGAATCCATTCCTCACTACAACAGCAAAAACAGCAGCATGCATCACACGCACAGCCGCGCACATGCATGCACACGCACAGCCGCGCACATGCATGCACACGCACAGCCGCGCACATGCACGCATACACACGCACAGCCGCGCACATGCACGCATACACACGCACAGCCGCGCACATGCACGCACACACACGCACAGCCGCGCACATGCACGCACACACACGCACAGCCGCGCACATGCACGCACACACACGCGCAGCCGCGCACATGCACGCATACACACGCACAGCCGCGCACATGCACGCATACACACGCACAGCCGCGCACATGCATACACAGACACACCCTTAACTGACTTGCTCAGCTTTGCCTCACTGCTCCCTGTCCTCCTCCCATGCAGGAACAGCAAGACCGCTCGTCATAAGCAGATCATCCCCAAGGTAACAAAGCCATCTGTGGGGGGCGGGGGGTACTGAGTGTGTCTGAGGGCTGAAGGCTGTTCAAAGCTTACCCATCTCTGTATGTGTGTGTGTGACGGCCCCTCTGTGCCTGTCTGCCCCCCCCAGAACCTGCTTACCTCCTCCTCACTGAAAATGATTGTCAGCCTCACTCTCCATGACCGCTCCACCTGGGCTCTCCTCCACCAGAACAAGAAAAAGAAGCCCCCCAGCATCGGGGCTCAGTTCCAGGTACCCCTGGGCCCGTCGTGCCCTCCTGGCCCCACAAAGTGACCTTTTGACCCTTCAGCTCTGCCTTCTGCTCTGCAGGCCTCCTTAAATAAACTGATGGAGTCACTGGGGAAGGCTGAGCCGTTCTTCATCAGCTGCATCCGCTCCAACGCCAACAAGGTGGGCGGTTCAGTGGTGTTCCAACTGCTTCTGTTTACCGTTTTACTCATTTGATCAGTGTAATTATTAGACCTTAGTAGTGGACATGTTTAACCTACCTGGTAGTAACAGTGCTGCAGTTCATGTTGGGATCCCTCGCTGTAGAATACCCAGCGGTTCCTCTGTAGGTTAACCCTGCTAATCCTTTCCGGTCTGCGGGCTCAGCCCCGTAGCTATCCCCGTGCCCGGCCTGTCTTTGTGGAGTCGTCCTGACCGCCAGCTCTTGTCCACTCCTTCCAGATGGAGATGTGCTTTGACGACACGCTGGTGCTTCGGCAGCTACGTTACACAGGCCTGCTGGAGACGGTCCGAATCCAACGCTCTGGATATAGTGCCAAGTACACCTTCCAGGTAGGCGGAGCCTCCAATATCTGAACGTTACGATGAACTGAAGACCATCTATCCTGATGTGATATTTTTGGCTGCCCCGTGAAAGGAATTTGCCAGATATTTCCGGCTCCTGCTTCCAAAGACCATAACGTCGCCGCAGACGGACATCGCCAACCTTCTGCAGAAGATGGGCCTGAATCCCAGCACCTACCAGATTGGGAGAACCAAGGTTGGGCCCCCATCCGTGTCGCTTGCAATGATCCTGCACGGGAAGGTGTCATCCTGACCGAGGGTGCCTTTAGGGGGCAGCGTGTGGCTCAGTGGGCTAAGCCTGTGTGCCTGTAATCATGAGGTCACAGGTTCAAACCCAGCCTCAGCACGTCTGCGGGTCCTTGAGTAAGGCCCTTAACCCCCAGCTCCCTGGGCGCCCCAACAGGTGGCTGCCCTTCGCGGACAGCTTGATCTACAAAGACCAAGTTGAGGGAGGCGTAAAAATAATTTCCCCACGGGAACAATAAAGGATTGATTATTATTATTATTCCGTGTCCAGGTGTTCATGAAGGAACCGGAACGCCAGAAACTTCAGGATGCTCTTAACCACAAGGTCCTGGCAAAGATCATTTACGTACAGCACTTCTTCCGCACCCAACAAGAGAGGAGGCAGAGACAAGCGGCTGCTATCGTGATCCAGGTAAGGACGGAGGGCGATGGACAGGGCTCTCTGAGAAGACTTCTCCTGACATAATGACGACGACCCACTTATCTCTGCTGCAGCGCTGTTGGCGTAGATACCAGGATGAGAAGCGGTACAGGGCAGCTATCATGATCCAGGCGCTGTGGAAGGGTTCTACCCAAAGGAAGCGGTACCTGCGAAAGCTGGAAAGCTTCCGGAACTTGCAGATGCTGGCCAAGGGTAGACAACAGAGGTAGGTCAGCGCTACACTCATACCTACAGCAGTTCACCCTGCTGTCATCGTGAAGGCCATTGATGTGCGTGTCGAACGTGTGGCTAGTGTTGTAGGGTTGGACATTACGAGAGTCTAGGAGACGTCTGACTGAACTGTGGTTCTCAGGTTCCAGCATCAGAAGGACAAGGACAAGAATCTAGAAGAAGAACAAGCCCTGCAGTCCAGGGAGGGTGAACAGGACTCCAATGATAGGAGGTCAAGTGAGAAAAGGGTGGAGACCAGAGAGGGAGAGGAGTTTCTGTGGAAAGGCAGGTCAGAGGTTTCTCCTGGAGGACAGAAGCAGGAGGCTGAGCTAGGTACACCTTCTGGGGGAAGGGACGTTACAAAAGTCACCCAGGACTTTCAGAGCAAGAAGGGTCAGTCAGGCCTGGATCGGGGTCAGCAAGGGAACCAGGAGAGCAGCGCAACCTGCTACAAGCAGCCTGCGTCCGGGATGAGCATCAGAAGTGTGGAGCCTGAGGAGCCACTCTCCACGGTCCTTACTGGAAAGGAGGAGTCGGAAAGAAAGGAGATCAAGCGGTCACCCTGTGTGCAAGAACGCCCCAACTCCCTGCACCTGGACAATGTTGGCACACTGCAGAGGTACAGCAAACACACCCTGCTGAAGGACAAGGCGGAGAAGTGGAAAGAACGCAGGAGTGACAGCAGACTTCAGGACAACGGCGACCTGCAGCCGCAAAACCCAGTCCTGGACATGGACAAGGGCTCCCTGTACGCCGTTTTCTACCTGCCGTTGCATGCTTCTGCCTAAAACCTTCCCCTCGTGCGGTTCCTTGGGTTCCTTCCGTCATGCGTCCTTCATCCTCAACAGCAAAACGCTTTTCTGGTCGGCAGGTGTTCTGATGCATCTTCTTGCCATTTCAGAAGCCGCCGGACCTCCATTTCCCTGGACGACGTGTCCAAGCTCAATCCCTCTGCAACGGACTCCATCCAGAAGGTATTTGTTCGAGTACCGGTTGGGTTTTTAATGTTCCGCTTTGTGTTGGGGCGTCGCCAAAGCTAAACGGCACAATAGCGATGGATACAGCGGCCCTCATCCAGGTAACGCTCTCGTCTTCCTCGGGCAGAGGAAGGCTTCTCGTACCGTTGTCTGTCTTCACTGTGCCAATCTCTGGCTAGGTCCGGCTTCACTACCGCAAACGGCGGTTAGCCCACGTCCGCAGTGCCCTCAAAAATGAGGACATAGGTGACACGGAGTATTGGAGCTTCCCACTTCCCCCTATGAGCCCCGGCCTGCTCCCCCGGGTGGACAGTCCTGACACCCAGCATCAGGTGAAGGTATCAGCTGGTACTCACGGGCCTCGCATGCACGTGGACCCAGAGATCGGCAGGGAAACCCAGGAGGCAGACACCTTGAATCTCGGAGCCCCGAGTCAGGGCTGAAGTCTTTTCCTTGTGGTTTCTGACCTTTTTTGGCACAATGTCTGTAGGCCGTATCATAGACTTGCTCTGGATCTCAGGTCCTCAGCATGCCAACTACAAATTGTCATTTTTCAGCTGCAGACCAGGTTGTCCAGTTTCTCCCCTCGTTTTAATCACGACCCTTGACCCAAGGCTTCCAGTAGTAGCTTGACTTTTGAGAGAACAAAGCATCCCTTGTCTCACCCCTCATTATTTTACATAATTAGCAGTGACAATTGACAGCCATCATCCAGCCAGTTCCTGGAAAAAGTTCATAACCACTCTGTACATCCCAGAGTAGTCTTGAGACCGTTCACATCCGTCTGTAGATGGCTCTCAGTTGCAAGCTGCAAAAAAGGTCAAAAGGTTTCTTGCAGGTGGATGGGGGCAGGTCTCTCTGGTGGTGGGGCTATGAGCAGGAACTCCCTTGAGGTCTTTCTGGGAAGGATGTCTGGTTATTCAAATGATTTGGCTGGAATGCTGGGAATCTGCATGTGGAATGTCATAACCCAGAAGGGGGGCTGGTGCTTTGTTGGAGTACCCTGGTGTATTTTTTTTTTTTGCCGTGTATTTTGCATAAGGATTGCCCAGGATTTACATGGAAAATATGGAGCTCATTCATAGACATGTCAGCCAGGATGACTTCCTTTGCCCGTTTTCATTCCAGCCAGTTGCGGAGATCCCTGAGGGAGCCACTGACACGTCGAGGTTCTGCGCTCAGAAGCAAGGAAGCAGAGAGAGTCCGAGTCGAACGGCGCTGGGTCATCAGACACCCACCACCCCGGAGAAGTACACCTCCCTTTATTGTTAAATGGTGCCGGTTCCGCACCTATTCTGGTTCTGATCCGCTCACCAGGTTCAGTCAAGTGCACTTGGGAGGAACAAACATCTGCAAGCAGATGTTCATTGAGTTTGATGAACCATCTCAACTATTTATGGGTTCAGGCTGTGTAACAACAGATTTATGGGTTTGGCAACATCCTCCACCGGTTTCCCTCACTAGGCCCGGGTTCTTCAGGAAGATTCTAAAGAAGCTTCCACACAAAGAAGCCCAGATGTCAGACGAAGGGGACGTGACCCCAACCCAGGCACCGAGCAGAATAGGTAGGAATTCGGGGGGCGGTGCCGCTCGGGGTTTTTCAAGGTGGGAACGTCGTAGCTTAAGAATCCTTTATTTCCCGTAGAACACGGCCGCCTACGAGCCAACCGGAATTCCGTGCATATCAGCCGAGCCACCAGGGTGTCTATGCAGTGGAACGCCAGTCTAGACCGCGAGGTCACCAGCGGCGACGAGTTGCGGCAGCTCGACGACTTCCTGGCTACCAAGGTGGCTCGGGATTCACGTTTCCTTGCTCGGCATCGGGGCACGAACGTGAACGAAGGTGGCGTGGAACCTCGTCACGCCCCGTCAGCCATCGATCTTTGTCTTTGCCTAGGTGAGCGACTTTTCAAGTGGGAAGAACCTGTCCTTGACGGAGGTCCTCTTCATCAAGGCCACGATGGAGTTTCGGGAAAACATCAAGGGCATGTACTCCCTGCAGGTACGCTGACCAGCCCATCGCGGCTCATCGTCTTATCGCCTCGTTTTTGGAGTCGACCAGGATTCCCGACATTTACGCGAAAGAAGACCCCCCCCCAACGCACAACACATCTGAATTTTCAGGGGAACTGAAAATTATATAACGCTAAAAATACCTTTCAAAACGGAACAGTGTAACATGGGGCAGGGAAGGGGGCCCTTTTCGCTGGAGTGGGGCGTGGAGCACAAACTACACCCTCTCCTCGGTTAGACGGCAATAAGAACTTAATGTCCGATCAATGGGCACATTTTACAACCAGATTTTGTATGCAAAAGTAATGCAGGCATAGCGGTACGACAAAATTATCGTAACAAGTCGGCAGCAACCAGTGATCTTTGCAGCGTGAGGCACAGTCGGGGGTCATGCCTTGTTTACTGTGATTTTCACTTACTTTCACTTTCACTTACTTTCTTTCACTTACTTACTTTCATTTCTCTTATAGACCTGGGGTATGTTTCCCAAAAGCTTCCGTTAGCAACTTGCATAGCTGGGACTGTACAGTTTTCTGCTCCCGATTCATACAAGTTGCTAACGTTCAGTCCTTTGAACTGAACTCGCTTCCTAAACAAGGACAGAGCATAACATCGAAAGTAGGGGTGCAACGGATCGCGGTTGATCCGTGATCCGTACGGATCACGACCCACGGTTCGGAACGCACGTGATCCG
>JABFDZ020000047.1:14986942-15003081 GCA_019775955.2 Pollimyrus isidori
CGTGTTCTGTGGAGACCACCTACCCCCTGCAGAAAGTGCCAACGGCGTGTTCTGTGGAGACCACCTACCCCCTGCAGAAAGTGCCAACGGCGTGTTCTGTGGAGACCACCTACCCCCTGCAGAAAGTGCCAACGGCGTGTTCTGTGGAGACCACCTACCCCCTGCAGGAAGTGCCAAGGGCGTGTTCTGTGGAGACCACCTACCCCCTGCAGGAAGTGCCAAGGGCGTGTTTTGTGGAGACCACTTACCCCCTGCAGGAAGTGCCCTGGCTCATGCATGTTGCCCGAGACTCTGGCCCTGCCAGTATGGAAGGTTTAACCCTTCGGTTGTACCATTTTGCTAAAGTGCTCCGAGCGGGCCACTGGCCGCATGAGGTCACGCTGGTCAGGTGACCCACGCCTGCATACTGGGTGCCAGCCTGCAGGAAGTTAGGACAAGCTGTGTCGGGTACAAATACATTTTTGTGTCACAACCTTTCGGTTCATCCCTCTCTTTCTGTCTGTCCTCCTGTGCCGCTGGGGGTAGCTCACTGACATCTGTCTCTTCCCAGGCCCCTTATCCTATCAGTCTGTTTACGTTCCACTTTCTGCTGCCTTGCGGTCCGCCGTGTGTGTGTGTGTGTGTGTGTGTGTCTGTCCTCTCGGACAGGGATGTCACTTCTTCCAGTCAGCTTAAAAATTCGTAAAGGATGTTTGGGGAGCGCCATATATATAACAACTAACGTTATTTATTAAAGGCCATTACACACACAAGAGTTGGGTGCTGGAGCATTGGGGGGAAGTAATGTCAACTGAAAGCCCCTCTACCTTAACGAGGTCATGGGTCAGACTGGGACACAGGCCGTGTTCACGGGTCCTGCATTTGCGTGAAGAGACTAAACTTGTCAACAAGCTGTGAAATAAAATTGGCATCAGCAGCTGAGTATCCTGCAAGGAGTAGTTTCCTACTAATGGAGTGCTTTTTGGAAATTTGACTTTCATACATCATTCTGTTTTCACCATCCTCTGGGCTAAAGATTAAGCTCAACACACTCAATGGTTGAAGGTCACTGTATACAATTTTTAAAAATTAATGTGCAAGTTTAAGGGTACAACAGCTATTCCCTTCCAGTGTTTTGAATCTGCACCATCTTTTCTTACGAGTTTAGTAGTTCAGCTATGAAACCACTGTGTGCCTGGCTTTGCACGGGGGGACAGGTTTGGTTGACTGCTGGGGGGTGGGGGGGCATCTTTATAAGGATGCTGTACTGCCAGCAGTTGGAGGGCGGGACATAAATACAGTTGTATCAGTGTAAAAATACGGACATGTGACTTTAAGCTCAAAGGTTGGGTAAATAAACTGTCAATGAGTGACATGGGAAACTCGGTACTGTAAGATATTACACATGCCTAACAAAGGGCTTGTGTGTAAGTGAGGTGTACCAAGACCCAGACTGGTTTACAGTCGATGCGGGAGGACATGACTAGTGACACGGTCAGGGTTATGTGTTTGAGTGGGACCCTGCGTCCTCTCCACCCGCCGTGCAGACGGAGCGCCGCAGACCACTGGGGATGCTTCTTACGTTTTGCATTGAAATTAAACATTTTTGTCTTCATGTTAGACGTTTTATACCATTTCCTTCCACATTTTCAACGTGTACAAAAGACATGATTTACATTTTAAAAACTAAGCTGTATTGTTTTATGTATCAAGAAAATTATAATAAACAACAAAATGGAAAAGGTTTTTTTTGGGTCTCAGTCGTTTTAGTTTGTATGATTATTTAAAAAGCTGCAAAAAACGTTTTATATATTAATGAGATGTCTTCTAAAATTCATTAAAATACCTACTTATATGGTTTGCTCTATTGTAACATAGAATATTTTTTGTTCAACTTGACGCCCATTTCAGCCTTCATTAACGTGCTGTGGTAATTACTCCTGCTATGAGAAGAATGTGAAGACCTACGCAGAAATTTAAAAGAGCTCCCGCTGCCTTTTCATGAAAACTGTCATTGCAGCAGTGTGGGGCGCTTTGTGCTTGTCACCGGGATCCGTGAGACGCAACTACTTATTTAGACCCCAGATCTTGGCAGTACTCATTTTGACGACAGAACCGCACCTCGAAAAGACGATTCCTTCTTGTGAATCACACAGCGAACTCCTCACTTGCGGGACAAAGACTTCCGGGACCAAACACTTCTGTCAAGAAAATACGTCCCCTTTTTCCGGTCTCTGGTCCGTTTTGACTGATGCACTTCCGGTGCACGTTCAAACATGGCAACCTCCCGTCTGGAAATAAATTTTATTAGACTTCTATCTCGGTGTGAATTTATAGCATTGGAGAAGCGGGTGGAAACCGAATGGAGGCTGGAAAAGGTTGGAAACGAGATTTGATTAAATATAAAGTGCAGATAAAGTGTAATGGAATAGTAAATACATGGATCAGCCGCTGACAGCCACGTCAGATGTATGGAGGCTGACTAATTCATATGTTTCATAGGCTCCGATTAATCACAGCGATCACTGATCCCAGTGTAACTAAACATTATCGGCTCCTTTTGTCTTCGTCTCCCTGCAGTATGTCGGTGCTCTGGAAGACATGCTGGCCGCCTTAAAGAAAAGTTCGTGGTAAGGTGGCTTCTTCAGACGCCCTTTTGTGGGCACTGTTTATTTCTCAATTTTAATTGTTATTGGGACAAATGGGGTAAAACATATCTTATTAATTGTCGATAGATAAAGTTGTTTAGGCAATTATTAAGAAAAGGATATGAAGTGAACAAGAACAGAAATACAACTGATGCTATGCGATTCTGCGCCATAGGTTTCGTATAGCGATTCTTTATCCGTTTGCACGTCTGAATATTTGTCGGAACAGTTGGACCAAATTGCCTGTAGTTAACGTCGTTAAGGGCCGGTGGATTTTTTCTTGTTTATGAGAGACTAACCTGAAGGATAACTCCTATTTAGTTGTCACTGTTCTACCTCCCAGCAAACCTGTCATAGAGGTTCTAACAGACTACAGTCGGAAAGTGGACTTCCTGAAAGGGCTACTGGAAGCTGAGAAACTGGTCAGATTCTTACGCACCTCTTTTTTTGTATAATTTGCTATTAATGTTTTTTTCTGAAGTCTGTCTTTCCATGGATATTCTCTGCGCCCTGTTTTCAGGCGTCCGCGACAGAAAAGGCCGTGGCCAATCAGTTCCTGGCGCCGGGCCGGAACCCCACCATAGCGAGCGAGAGGATGCCGGCCAGTAAGACCGTGCACATGCATGCTAAGGCCCGCTGCAACGAGGAGATGAGGGGGGAGCTGATGGGTGAGGTGCGTGTCTAAAACGGTATTATCAGAAACACGCGGCCACAGCACCACCTGTTGGTCATTCTGAGCAGAGCAACAACACAGATTCTTGAAGCTGTGATGCATTCAGTGATTTTCAGCTGTCACCCAAAATGTATTTCATAGCGGTGTTTTTACATTTTGATTGATCTTTTTTTCTATTTGTCTTTGTTCCAGGGCACAACAAAAAAGGGTGAGTTTTTTTTCTCATCAGACTGAATTTGGAAGTGGTTTCAAAAGGGTAAGTGATGTTAATTTTCAGATTCAGATTTTGATGTAGTTTTTCTTCTCTACAAATTTGCAGGTGTTTCTGGAACAGAAGTAAGACACCGAAGGTGAGGATACTAAAAATGTAAAAAACGCCTCCTACAGAGACAGCAACACATTTTACCTCCTAGCTGCTAATGGAACCGGACAGGCTAACCCTATTTTGTGGACCCCCCCCCCGGCAGTGTGCCTCTGGACGAGCGGCAGTCCGCAGCGGAGCTGGATGCCGTCTTGCAGCACCACCACAATTTGCAGGAGAAGCTGGCGGAGGACATGCTCAGCCTGGCCCGTAATCTGAAGAACAACACCCTGGCAGCACAGAGCATCATCAAGCAGGACAACCAGGTCTGGTCTGTGGGCGGGGCTTAGGGAGCTGTGCATGTTGGGTGAACGATTGGCAAATGGTAAAGGCTCTCGTGTTACAAATCCTGTCCCCTCCCATCCCCACCGCCGTCCCTCCAGACACTCACACAGTCCATGAAGCAGGCGGACCTGAACTTCGAGAAGCTGAAGACGGAGTCCGAGCGCCTGGAGCAGCACGCCAAGAAGTCGGTGAACTGGTTCCTGTGGCTCATGCTGGTGCTGGTTTGTTTCACCTTCATCAGCATGATCCTCTTCATCAGGCTTTTCCCCAGGCTCAGATGATGCTCTCCCTCCTCCCCGCCCCTGCATCCGCACTTCCAGGGTCCCCCTCAGCCACGTGGGACCCCACCCCTGTTTTAGCTGGGTCTGATTTGGTATCTCTCCTCCCAGTGACCCAGCTGGTTACTGAATCCTCAGCGCAGTTCATCTGTGTTCTGACTGCATTTCGCTCCGCATTTAAGTGTGAGTTGTGGCTCTGCTTTAATCAGCAGTGACTGTAATTGACCAGCCGGGGGGCGGGTCTCTACTCCTGTTGCCATGGCTTCCTCTGTCCCTCTGATATCATTACACTAAATCGCTGTTCCTGAAACCCATGGTAACTGAGATGGGTGATTATAGGGGGGTTGGTCTGTCAGGGCTCCAGAAGCCTGCAGGCATTACACTGTAATTCGGGCGGTCTCTCTCCCTAACGTTCGGGCGGTCTCTCTCCCTAACGTTCGGGCGGTCTCTCTCCCTAACGTTCGGGCGGTCTCTCTCCCTAACGTTCGCCTGCTGGCTCATCGCACAAACAGATGTCCTGCGTTTTACAGTTGCACACGTGAGCCGGCTTGTGTTTTGTTATACACAGATTTGTCTGTATCTGTTGGGAAATGGGGGTCTGTCTAAAAGGATGCTTTGGATGCACATCCCCCCGAACCCTGGTATTAAATTACTTCATGACCATGTTGTATGTACCACTTTCTGGACCTTTGTGATTCCTGTACACCATAGTGCCAGACCACAGATAGACATTTAATGCTGACGTGACGGAGGGGTGTTGGGGGTGGAGCCTGTGAAATAAAGGGTCAGATCGTCATTAGTTATTTATGTGATTAGCTAAACACGTGAACATGGGAGTTTTTCTACCGCAGTTTGGTACTTCAAGCTGTTGGTTTCAAACTGGCGTAAAAACTGGTACGGCACTGAATGACATCACAGCACGAGGCGGGGTATTTTGTACTAAATGCGAAAAATGGCTTCAGTGTATTTTATGCATGGATGAGGTGCGATTTTTAATACAGACCAGTTGTGCGCATGCAATTCTTACACCGCTAGACAGCTAGATTACGATCAGGCGTTTTCTTGCCTTCACTTCTATACGAGCGTTATAGTGAAGGGAATTTAAATTTCATTTAAACGGCTTTGCACTCATAGGGAAAAAGTAGATTTTGCAATTTTAATGATTTATTCCTTTTATAGGTTATCCAAAAATAAGTTTACCTTGTCATGCCTGCCGAACGGTTGTGCTGTACGTGTTTAGAGGCAAAATATTTGCATAACCAGTCGACAAAAAAAGCCTTGCAAGTCTCACCCCAAATTAACGAAGTACCAAAAAAGTACCCCAGATGGATTGGTATTTTAGGTACTGGATGTTTTGGTACTGGTACCTGACCGGAAATCAATGGAGAAGGTGAAGAACCAAAAGTATGGTACCAGGTGCGGTGGACTAAGTGAGGTTCTCTGTAGTGTGGACTTATACGAAGCAAAAGATGCTAACGTTAAGTCCAGACTGCTCCTTCGTTTTGATCCCTAAAGCCTGGAGCCCTAGACCCGCA
The DNA here is from genome assembly GCA_019775955.2 of Pollimyrus isidori. Taxonomy (NCBI): domain Eukaryota; kingdom Metazoa; phylum Chordata; class Actinopteri; order Osteoglossiformes; family Mormyridae; genus Pollimyrus; species Pollimyrus isidori. Next base: position 14,992,702 of record JABFDZ020000047.1, read on the forward strand.
GCCCAGCATGATGCTGAAATAAATGACACTTACTGAGCGGCCGACCGCTCCTCTGCTTACAAATAAGCGCTTCAAACAACATCTGAAGTATTTTGGGGGACAAATTACACATAATTAGTAGTTCTGCTGCGGGCCGGCAGATGGCGCCATATAACAATTAGTGCGTTTTACGGCTATAGTTGGTTGCCGTAGAATATACTGAAAAGGTGACGGCTGTCATTTCACATAAAATCTGTGGAAATATTTGCTGTCAGAACAATATGTTGACTACAGAAGATACTGGATTTTAAACGCTATTTGATATACAGTCAATGTCCATGCTTATATCCATGCGTGAATCGACGGATGCTCCCCTAGTACACAATCCGCAAACATATTGAAATGACTATGTTGGGAGCCTGCAGTTTATGAAATACCGGGAATCATTTCAATGGCCAGTGAGCAGGAACTTTGTTCTGGTCGACAACCAAGCCTTAGCAATAGTGGGAACTGGAAACGAGTTCATTATGAAGAAATGAACAAAACAAGTCTGTCTTTCCGCCCCAGCAGCCCCGTCTCTGCTGCTGGCTTAGGGCAGCCCCTCGGACTGACCCACCGAGCATTAATTGGAGTCTAGATCAGAGGCATCTACAATCTCTATCAGGCCGAAGTCTCATTAGTCTGCGCTGAAAGTAATTACTTTAGCGCTAGCCCATGAACCATTCTATACTTTACCCTTATAAGCAGATTCCCGGCATTATTTGGTATTGATATAAAATAGTTTACATCACCCTCATAAAAACCGAAACTGAAAATACCACAAAGGTGATTAAGCATATATATGTGTGTGTGTTTTTGTATACAATGAGTATGAGCAATAACGCGTTCTCTCATGGAACATCCTATCATAATGTCATGCATGGTTTCAATATGTTGCCCTTAAGCGCTTAAAAATAAAGACTGACTGCGCCCATGGTACCGCCAAGCCACGGAAATGTGCGGGGTGGGGCCTGTCTGTTGTGCCTCCGTGTGATCTGCGCAGTTTACTGTGCTAGAAGGTCTCACCGATTTTCTCCAGCCAAATAGCATCCAGGCGTCCAGAGACCTGAGACCGTGTCTGTACGAGACTAGCGCTGAGATTATCCGTTCGCGGTACATTAGCATCCTTGACGCGAACTGGGGTCAGGTGAGGACCGCTTTACTGAGGACGTCTGTCGGTGTAGAAAGTATTTGGACGAGGAATAATTGTCCAAGCACACACTGTCCAGACTGACAAACGGCAGTGACATTTGGAAATTGTGTTTGCTAATTAGACACTCTGCATCAAGCATTTCTAAATCACATGTTTACATCATCTTGTTGTAATTTGGAACGAGTAATTAGGTACTTTGCTCTCATCACATCCTATGTCCTTTCACATTCAGTGTTTGTCTCCGTTTTCGCTGACACTTAATTACAGCATTAAGTGATTATAAATCGCAGGGGAAGACTGCAACGTGCGAGGCGAAGGTGAGGAGGCACGTGAGATGGACCTCACAAGGTGCAATACAAAGCCGCCTCCAATGCCCAACTGGCGTTGGCACTGTCATCGATGTGGTCAGGTTTCCATGGCTACCGACTGGCAGGAGGAAGCCTTGCCGAGGGCAACGAGTACAGCGTCTGATTCCCGCTCAGTCACCCGGGAGCAAAAATATCAGCCCTGTGCAAAAACACCATGGCATGGCAGCCAGATCTTCTCTGTCTCTCTCTCTCTCTCTTTATCTCCTTATTTACCTCTTTGCCTCATATTCGAAAACACGGCGTCAGGGAGGATTTCAGAAGCATCCGTTTTTTTATCAGCTTGTCAAGAGTCAGTAGGCTGCATAACAATACTTAGCAAAGCGAGACACAAAACATTACGCAATGTGCATGTAGGCCTATAAATCCAAAGTGAAAATGGCATCGCTGACATCTGTACGGACTTTTGTTTTACGTTGTGTTGTAACCTAAGGATTCGCAGCTTGACTTTTAAGCGTTTTCTTTCTTTCGTTATCATCCTGGAAAAAGGTGGGGGGGACTCAAACTATTAGTCTGCGGTATTTTTTTCACCGTGAATGTATGGGATACTTTCGCTCGGAATAATCCACCAGGGACCCGGATGTGGGGTGTTTAGGAAGGAAGCTGAGCCACCAGATTAGACTAAGGGAAGAGATGCCTGTCTTTTCATTTCCAGTGAAGCTAAAGCGCTAAGCGTTGTGGGCGAAATCTCCCCGTCCACCATGGACCGTGCCGGACGTGCCCAGCCTCCTGCTCCCAAGCCTGGCCCACGGACATTGTTTGCTCACCTGTGTGTATGTTTAGCGCGGTGGCGAAGACCCGGTTGGGGCGGGGTTCCCTTCTACATCAGGGCCAGGGACGTTTTGGGAGCGAGTGGCTCCGCCTTCCCTCTCTCCCAACGCTCTCCCCCCACTTACTCTGTCTGCCCTTTTATCTTCTGGCTGATGAAGAAAGGCCCCCACCCCCGAGGGTGCTTGTCCGTGTGCTGTTGGCCCGAAGGACTTTCTATTCGTCTCTATTTCCTGTATCCAAAAGCTACAAACACCATCAGAGAAACAAACTTATCCCTCTGTGAGATGCTCCTTCCTGTGAACCAGGAGCCCTGTCCGCGACAAGCCTGTCGCTGTGTGTTTCACTTTAAATATTTGGTCTCGATTCCCGTCCACGCCGTAGGAAGCCCGATCAGTAGGACAGCAAGCTTGGCCACAAATCACGCAGTTCTCGCCCAGACGGGGTAGATTCCATTCGCTTGCCCTGTGGTCTTCCACGACAGCGACGGGGGCGTTTGCTCATCCAGCTGTGGGAAATCCTCCAATTGGGTCGCTACATGCAGTGGATGATCCAGGCGTTGTGAATTTGGGGGGAAAGTCTCTCAGTGTAATGTCTGCACGTCCTTGTGTGACACTCGACACAAGAGAAACACAGCTTACGTGGAAAAGTGCTTGCGGATTTGTTTTTTTCCTTCAGAAATTTTGTGAAAATTACAATAATACATTTGAAGTTGGAAAACACTGCGTCATACTGCCCTGGAATTATTTTTTCAGGCACACAAACATGTACAATCACACACTATCAATGGCACTTAAAATGCAGAACAGCTAACTGCAGGAAGGGTATACTGACATGTGGGGAGTGTATCCTGAAAGTGGCTTAGACTGAACCCCTTAAATAAATCACCCCTCCCCACTTTGTACTTAGCCTTAATATGATGCTGACGGAGCCTCGATCCACCTCCTGTTTTTGTAAACAAACAGGCCCACTGACACGTGAGTGCATGTATGTTGAAACGGGGGCGCTGGGTGAGACCAACGTCACAGCACTCGGGTGTAAATAAAGCGATTCAGTTCGGAGGCAGAAAAATTAACTCCCCCAACCAATAACCCTGTTACATGCCGGGTGCTGTTAGTGATCTCAGGGGCTGGGCTGCAAGAGCCGTCTTCCCTCCGCCAAGGCACTCACAGCAGCATCCATAACCGGGGAGTCTCTATGGCAGCAGACAGCGAATGTTCCCTGCTTGCTTAACTCGACCCCTTCTCTTTGCCTCCCCACTGTGAGTGAATTCTTCAGGTGGACGGTTACTCGATCCACGTCTAGGCAGCATAAATTCCCGCACTGGGAGAGCTTTCCTATTTCCCCCCAACCTTCCCATTCCATTATCTCTAAACCTCCAATGATTTATTTGCTGTGTGAAAGAATATTCATGTTGGATCTTCCTGGCGTCAGGATGTGTTTAACGATTTTCCAGGGATGCGTTGCGCCGAAGTCCTATTGTGTAATGAAAGTGCGAATTCTCCAAGATAAAATATCAGGTACGCAGGACCTATTCATTCACGCATAACAAAAATGCACAACACCAGAAATGGTGAAAAAAAATAAAGTCTAAAGCTAAGCCAAATAAAATATGCAACCCTGAAATGTCTGAGCTGTCGAACGACAAAGAGTTTACGAAGCGCTGGGAAAAAAATGAAATTTAAATCGCTGGTTCCTGGGAATATCTAAACATGGAAGTATTGCAAGGCAAAGCGCCGAAAGTGTCCCTGAATTAATCAGCAGCTCCGTCGCAACATTCCAAAACATTTGTGGGAGGAAATCTGATTTTAAGCCAGCTGTTGTGCTCTCCACATTATTTTAAATTTTTTGAAACCTGAATCTGGAAACAAATGTCAAAATTATCCTCCATTGAGGTACGAGTCATTCGCACGTTCACATAAAAATAGTTGGGCTGAAGGAAAAACAGGTGACCGTTCAAAATAAACCAAGACGCAAAAGAAGCAAGAAACACAAAACTAATGTTATATATTGCTGAAGAGGTGCTAACTCGCCATTTGATGCTCTTGCTCAGTTTAGTTAGAGATGTTGCAATTAACCGTTGAGAAAATTCTTGTATTCCTCTTTCATACTATCTTTTTAGATTGCAAAATGTAGGCCCTACGTTTTTTAAGCAATGCGTCGGGTGCACAGAATAAAACAATGTCGTGCACTGTCTAGTATTTGTTTTGTGCTTTCTTAAATTCACGCAGTTTTATCGTATGCTCGGAAACAGCATATAGATTGCGACATATATCACACATCCCAGTTGTTTTTCTATCCTGATCGTATATAAGTTTTGACAGGAGACGTATGCAATTGCTGTCTTGCAAGTGGAGGTCTCTAATTCTATCCTAATCCATCAGAAGTGAGTGGATTTAAGTTGCACAGGCTCTTTTTAGGTGGTAAACATAGAGAGACTCTCGCCAATTCCAGCTCCAGTCCGCATTTTAAACAGACCTTACGGGTGCCCCAGCTGACTGGCAGCTCCTGTTTACTGGCGCACAGTCAGACAGTGGGAACCCGAAAGAGACGAATGGCGTCGCCTCCACGGACTTGGGGTGGGGGGGTGAAACAAGAAGTTAATGGCTGATGTTGACGGTGTTTAACGTTCGCACCCCTGCAGATGACGGCTAGCTTTACAACGAGCTCGCCTTCGGGATCATTTTAATTTCCAGCTGCGGTTTTGCGTTAGTCTCTTGTTTTCCACCATCAATTTGGGACAGAGCCGTGGAAGACTTGGGAAGGAGGGGGAATGTCAGTTTCGAGAAAGAGGGAAGACGAAGCGCACGCCGCGTTTCTACGGAGTGTATCCTGAAGGCTAACCTGGGATGCGATCGGGGCTTGTTTTTTTTAACTCTGTTATTTCTCCGTGGAGAGGGAGGGCGGGCAGCCGTTGTATATAAAGCGTGGCGACCCGCGGTTCTACGAAACGTGTCCCGAGTTTAGGATCCGCACGGAAAGTCTTGGAGAAATATTGCGTATATAGAAATAGTTTGTGATATTTCAATTACTAGGAATTATTATTCAGTTTTGGATCTAAGGGAATTTCTTACGGGAGTCACAAATAGCCCCAACCCACCGTGCGTAGGGTTCGGAACTGCGCTGCCTAATCCGGCAGGTAAACAGTGACTGGGAGTCTCTCACGGTTCCTCCAACTCTGTACTGGTTAACCATAACGGTCTGGACCTGGTTACCCTTCGGGTTACGGGCTATCTGTGCAGTCTGTCGTTTTTCCCGTCGGGCGAACTCCACAGGCGAAAGTGGAGAGTAGCCACAGGCGGGGCTGATACCAGTCTGATGCTAAAGCGAGACCGAGAGACGGCTACCGCGCGTTAGCCCGCCGGCTAGCTGGCCGCTCTCGGTTGCGCGAAGCGTGTCTCTATCCCGCCACCTTAGCTGCCTTCATTTTTTCCCCAGGGGAGCATTTATTTATCGCGCTTTTTTATTGAACGGGCTCGGGCAGTGAGTGTGAGTGGTCGAGTTTCTGGCGTTACGATCCTGAGTCTCAAACGGCTAGGCTAAGCTAAGGCGAGACAGGCTAGGCTAGGCTAAGCTAGCAAGCGGTGACAGCATGCGGCCGGAGAACTCCGCCGCCGTCCTGCTCACCGTCCTCTACCTCCTGTCCAGCTGCGGACACGCCGCCGGAGAAAGTAAGTAGTGACCACCCGTCTGCATAGAAAAACCCACCGCCATGCTCACGTAAAAATAATAACAGCGATAGTAACAGCTGTTTATGGGAGTCGCTGTGCAGGTGGGAGAGTGAAAGCAGCCGTCGAGTGTGTGTTTAGAGGTGGTGTCAATTTATGGGTGAAGCATTTCTGTTCTGTGACAAGTGCGTCCTTTTAACAGATGTTTTTAAAGGCTCCGATAGTACAGTGTGCAATCTTGTCGATTTCGGGGTGCATTGGCGTGGGGCACGCTGCAGGCTGGCAAGTCTTTTGTGCTGGACGGGGGCGTGTTTGCTCACGGTGGCCGTGGTTTAGGATCGGCTTCGCTGTGAGCACTTAGATATTACCCTGTGCACACCCGCACTGTGCAAAGCAGCCGTATCTCCTGAAATCACTGCGTTTGAAAAGGTTTTAAAAATGCTTTTGCCTGTCAGCTGTCGCTTTTGGTCTTCGTGTCTATTTTTGTTGGATCTCATTTGACCCCTGTACTGAATATGCAATCAATGTTTTGGAGTAAAACTGGTTTGCGTGTGTCTAGTAGACAAGTAGATTTACCAAAGTATAGAGAGAACCGATCTTAGATAAATTTGAAATTGTGTGCTTGTTCCCCTATTACTTAATTTGATGAAGTGCATCTACAGGTAAAGTGAAAACAGTTTGGAAATGGACAAAATAAAATATTTTAACCACTTTAATTTTTGTTTGAACACCGGCATGAAATCCTGCCCCGTATTAGTTTTAACCGCTACGTAATGGCATAGAGATTACCAAACCACCGTTTGCAATTTTGTGGTCCATGTAAGACTGATATAAATTTGGCTTTTGCCTGCCATCCACTTTGAGTGTAACGGTGCTTCCATGTTTTGTAAATTTGGATGTTGGTACTAAACGGGATAATTGTAGCATGAGTGTTATCCTTTGGAGGTATTAGGTCCTGGGCTTTGAGCTCAATTGGCGGCCCGGGCCTCACACTTTTGATGTCTTCCTCGTTCCTCTTCGTCTCTGGGTGGGCTGTTTCCTGGCCTCGTTCAGCCGAGCGGAATTACATCCGCGAGTCGCGTAGTGGAGAGTGAACACGAGGCTCCGGGTTTTGCTGGCCGGTTGTCCTGCGTGGTGGTTGTGGAAACGGGGGGCAGCATCCAGATATCATTACCTTGGAATTAGTATCTGTAGAGGCTGCAGGGACGGGTGCCGGAGCCTTGGGGAGCCCCATCGCGAACTCCGGTCGCGGCCAAAAGCGCCTCCTTCCTCCTCATTCCTGGGAACATGATCTCCATCACGCTCGTGCACCCAGAGTCGTCGGGTGACGACAGACATGCTTGTTTGCACTCAATTTGGCGCTTTCGCTTTAGGAAGTCCGTATCGCTTGCCATCATTTTATTGTCCGTGGATAGTAGGTATAAATATCGGGTATCAAAACACTTTTTGACAGAGGACATTTAACACCAAAACCAGACCTTCACTAGCATTGCTTCCTACTGCAGTCCTTTTTTGGGATCTTTCTCCTTTGGTGAATCTGTTTCCGAGATAGAAAACAATGCTATAAATAAGCAAACATTCTAGTCTTAAGGGCCTTTTCCTATGACTTTCCAAGCCTGATCTATGATGGTTTGCCTCGGAAAAAGAGGCTCATTCCCTAGGCCCCCCCTAGACCTTCTGCATCTTCCTGTATGGAGACACTCGCACACATTTCCTGCTGATCTTTGTGCCGCAAACCTTTCACCGTCACGTGCTCTGAATGTCAGTGTGTGCTGAGAGGGGTAATAGTGTAACATCGGATTTAAATTGAAGTGTCTCTTTTTTAAAAAAAAAAAAAAATGTTTTTGCTTCCTTCTGAATCTGGCTGTCAAAAATGTACAGCTCTGCCCTAACCGGCTTCAGCACCCGGGGTGGAAAATAAAGCAGAATCACGCTGTGTGGTGGAGGCCATCTCCCTCATTCCCGTCAGGTTTGCAGGAAGAGCGAGGCTATTTCTGCAACTAGTAAGGGACCTCTGATTCGGACAGAGTCATCTTGTAGTCTGCGTGCCTTGTAAACAAACCCTGGCGCATTCATATGCATGCATGTAGATTGGCGCCCAGGAGCCCGTGGTCCCGAACGGGAAAGCGGCACCTCGATAGCCAGGCCGTGGGCTCAGAGTCTGGGACTTAATTTGAGCCATAAATTTCACTTTCTGGAGGCCGATGCGGTTTCGTTAAGCACTTGACTGCGTTGTTTTCCATGTGCGTGTGAAGAGGTCGAACCTTTGAACTCATGGTCGCGGCGGAAGGCTCTTCCCCACAATTCCTTGCCTGTGGAATGTGTGGGCGGTCTGACCTGTAGGTGCTACTGTAAGGTGGGTGTGACCCGTGATTACCCCCCCCCCCCCAAAGAGAAGCCTGTCCGTTGGCCTGAGAAGGTTCTAGTTTACCGTGGCACCACGACACGCCTGCTAATAGAACCCCTGCGGGATGGTCCCTCGAACCCCAGCTTTTCACACGCTCCCTCCCACGCTGAGGTTTAAGGTCGATCTCTTGCCCCGTGATTTCAAACTCTTTCCGCCGCGCTGTAAAACTTTGTAATCGTCGGCCCGGTGCCATTCGGAAGTGTGACGCTGATGAGTTCTGTCTGAAGTCTCTTCTTGGGTGTTATTAGTGAGTCAACCGATATCGGGAATTACTGTGACTTGGGGCCGTTAGCGACCAGCTAACCGAAGACGCCTTATGGATTACGACAGATTATTACTGAAGTCAGGCGGCTAAGACTCTCACCCTGATACTTTTGAGGAGCGCCCCCTCCCTGCGTTGAGACTGTTGTTTAAACGCCCCCCCCTCTCCCCTCCCCCGAGTATGGTAAGGTCACCTTGCGACTTTGTGACAGCTCACCCACTTTTTTGGCCTGCGGATCACAGACGGAAGCGGTTTGTCCAGGTGAAGCACGGCTTGACTGTCTAATGGCACTGAGGAATCTCCCCTCGGGGCCGCGAGTTGCCCTTGGCTAATGTCCTTCCTTGGCTTACAGTGAGGGTGTTTTCAATCAGGTGCTCGTACGGAAGGCGGACTTGCTGAGTGTCAGCGGCACCCAGAACAAGAGTGTGAAAGCCAATCTTCTCCGATGGATGTGGCTTGACCACGTCTCCTGCAAAACGAAGGGCGTTTGGTCGCCCGTTTGTAGAATGGGTTGACTTAAACTCCCCTTTAAGGCATATCATGTGAAGGTCGTTTATAATGTGATATTGGTTTGCATAGAGGTCTTATCTTTAAAGGCACCGTGCTAGACCTCCACCGTGCTAGACCTCCACCGTGCTAGACCTCCACCGTGCTAGACCTCGCATCGAAGGCCCTCATTGGTGCAGGTTTATCATCTCGATTCCCTGGAAAACTGGGCCCGTGTGACTCTGGTTTGGCTGCAGGATGTAGGCTCCGTCGTGGCAGCTTCTGAAGCCTCACCTCTTGACGTTGAGTTGATTGATGACTCCTACCTCCACCACTGCATTGCTTGTATTTCTGTGTTCATTTTAGCACCCCCCCACCCCCCCATACTCCCTGCTTCCTTGCCAAACCCGTGGTTTACTTTACATCGGCACCCTAAGACCTGTACGATACTGGGTTTTCTTAGTGCATCCAGTGATCGGTCGGTCCAATTAGTACTTTTATCTGTCAGTCACTCATACGAAAAGCACACAAACTCTGGAGGGGTAAGTATACAATAATGTTTGAGAGAACAGGAGACTACTTGTACACGCGGACCTGCAGGGCTTGGTGTAGAATGGGGGGTGGGGGCAGTGAATCTGGAAAGCACTGCACAGACCTGTAGGGGGCGACGCACTCCAGAGCCGCTGATCCTCCCTCGCGGTCACAGGTAAGGCGCGCTCGATCGGGATGCGCTCTCACCAACACGCGCTGCTGTTTTGTCTCAGTCCGAACATCCAATTTCCTGCGAGATAATAGGGTCGCCGTCGCCATGGCGACCCTGTTGTTTTCGCTCTCTCCCGATGAGTCTTATTTTTCACCTGCAGATTTCTCAAAAAGCACATGATGACCAAACGTCATTCCGGCCAGATGGGGCTTGAGCTCCCCCCGCTCCCGGCGCACGCCGAGATTGGCTCCAGTCTCTTCCCTTCCCTGTGAGAACTGGGAAGACGGCGCTGTACGCTCTCTAATGAATGTCTTCATTAAAGCTTAACCCCCGGCCCCGACTGAGTCGTCACATTGATCCTTAATCCTGCTTTGCACTGAAAGACAATGAATGAAAACAAGTAAAAAAAAAATAAGGAAAACAAGCAGCCTGACGCTGCATACGGTGAAGTGGGAGGGACCCTCCGCTTGCTGCCTGCTTTCCTGTCCCTCCGTCTTTACATTCTGCTCTCGCACCTGGGTGCTGGCCGGGGGGTGAGCGGTGTGGGGGG
>JABFDZ020000047.1:15079615-15093584 GCA_019775955.2 Pollimyrus isidori
GGTATAAATAAAGGTGTAAAGGAAGCCAACCCTTGTAGTTCACTCTGCAGAAGGTGGCTACCCTTGCAAGTAAAATCCGTGTGAGTGTGTCCCATTTCAAGGTGAACAGATAACTCAGATCTGAATCCACCCAACAAACCACGACTGACAAGCGCAAAGTCCTCACCAGGGTCCACAGGACGTAGATGGTGAAGAGGGCGATGGTGAGAGCGATGAGGCCCACGGCCTCGAGGCGGCTGTTGAAGTGGAGGTGGTCCTGGGCTCCCCGGAGGCACAGCCAGCCGGAAATGGCCGCCAGCGGAGTGATGAACAGGAAGCAGACCATGTCGCACAGGAGTGTCCGCTTCTCGTTACGCGGCCCGGGGTCTTGCAGCCACTGGCGGGGCGGCGGGGAGGCAGCCGTTAAAGGGAGGAAAAGGGCCAATGAGCAAGGCCGTGGGCGGTAACCGTGGTTACCTCTGTCAGGGGGCGTGGCCGGCGCTCCACGCTGAACTCGGTGTGACAGAGCTCACAGTAGCTGGTGTTCGAGGAGGACAGCCACTTCTCCAGGCAGCTCCGGTGGACAGAGCCCAGCGTGCCTGTGCACTCACAGGGGGACAGGAGGCCCTCGCCGGTTCCCCCCTCGTGGCAGATGCGGCATATGGGCCCGTCGCTGCGTCCCAGGGGTTCGCAAGAGAAACAGCTTGAGAATTTGAATATTTAACGCAGCAAAGCCAGCAGGCGGAGATTGATTAACACTAAAAGCAGGCAGGGCGATGGCCTTTTTGGAACCATAACTATTAATCCAGCTGGCTGGAGGTAACGCCAACAGATAGGGGAGGCATTTTTGGAAACTTAACCATTAACTGTTACCATATTTTTTTCATAATATTTATTTATAGCTGCTGGACAATTTGTGTGTGCATTTTCTTTTTAATGTAATGTTAATGCATTTTATACATTCTTGTATGCCAATTTAAAATAATGAACTTCTGCAGAAAGTTGCTCGTGGTTTTTTTCTGACACAGAACCAATTTTCACGCCTGAGCCAGCAGTACAGCGAGGAGGGTACCTCTGCATGCCCAGAGCCCGGATGACGGTGGAGAGCAGCCGCCCGTCCTTGGCGGTGACCTGAGTGACGTAGTGGGCGTGCTGCACGTCGGGCTCCCGCACGCACTTCGACGCGTCCCCACCAGCCATGCAGTCGCACAGAGACCCCGGCAGGTGACAGCACTCTCCCGTTGTCATGGCAGTCTTGCCGGCGGGGGTGGGGGCGGGGGGGAGCGCTCCCCCCGGGGACTGGGTCTTAAGTGGCGTATCTCTAAGACCTGCAGAAGATAAAGTGGGTTAGAGGACAGCGCTACGCGTTTAAAGCTCAGCCTCCGTTGGTCTTGAGACAATTCGTTTTGACAGCTGACTTGGTTTGCGTGTTTGGCATCACCCCGTAGCTGACAGTGATGACACCGTCCGGTGATGGGAAGTGTGCTCCAAAAGACCCCGCGCCCAGTGACAGATCAATAGCACGTCATGTCAGCTCCTAAATAAAGTAAATGGCAACACAAGACCAAGCCTATAACTTGTCTGCTTATCCGACAGACTGAGCGGTAATATTAATAAGGATAAAAAGACTACAAATCAATGCATTTAATAAGGCCTTGATGTCGTTCCAAAGCCCCGTTTTCGACACGATCTCTGTCTGTTTCATCTTAGATGCACATTAATACTTGTCCTAACGAGTTAGCAGCACTAACAATCAGCCGTTGAGCTCAACTTCGTCCGGCGGATGACAGTGGCGGCTCGCTGCCGGCCCCGCCGCCCGAAGCCCACCGGCTACCACGGGCCTCTTCGGACGGGGGCTTAGGGTGAAGCGACCACAGCTGCTTATACAAGCTCCCCGTGCAGACGACCGGGGCTAGTCGACTAGCTTTGCAAGTCCGTAAGCCGTCACCGCCAATATCCGAGCACAATTTGAAGGTAACGGCGATCCACAAGTAACGGTAAAGGAGTATTCTCCCTACATTAATACGACCAAAGGCTGCCATTACAGATTACCCATTATAGCAGTAACCATAGACGTAATCGCTAGCAAGCTAACTGGCTAAATGCTGACAGAATAATAATTATATATGTGTGTATATATATATATACTTACCGGACAGCTACATCTCTCTTACTTTTACAAGTGGCAATGAGATACACTCACTGCAGACGTATAAATGTGTTTTAATGCGCCGTGATCAGCGGTTAGCTAGCTGGCTAAGTGCTAGACGACTAGCTCCTCCCGCCGCGTCGCTCTACGCTAACAGCGTAAACTCGTTTGCTTCTTATCTGCTATATTTCGAGGATGCGCTGGAGAATCGCATAGTCTGCGTAGCTCAGAATTGAACGTCTCCAGCTGTGTTGCTGCAAAACCTCTGGAATAAAAGAAATTACAGCTGTACGAAAGAGAAATGTATTTATTATCATCAATGTTTTTAGAATTGTAATATTCCTCGACGCTTAAAACGTTTTGCAACGTCGTTGTTAATGCATGTATATCACCCACCCATCTCCCAATCATTTATTCCGGACGAGGTTTTAGCCTATCCCTGGTAACACGGCACGAAGCAGAGAAATGCCTGACTCGCAACCTCACGAATTGCAGGCAGTTTAATTCCTTTGGAGTGCAGGAGGAAACCTAAGAGACGATAGGGGATCATGGGGATCATACAGAGCGAGGTGGGATTTGAACCCCAGTCAACAGTTCCGCCCCTACGTGTAAATCAGTCACGTTAAATATTTATTTTTCAAATGTTTATCTGATACAATATAAACAATCGTTTCAATCACTGTCGTTATTTAGAAATGTCATTATTTAGAAATTTTATATTATAGCCTACCACTTTGTTTTTGACGGATCCCTGACCAATTTCACACATACTTCACAGCGAGTTTTGCAAACAGTTTGCAGATTTTCAGATAACCAAATGAGTCGTATACCGCAGTTGGTGCTTTACTCTGAAACAAGCAGACAGTGTAGAACCACGTCATTATGATACTGTATTTATCGGCCGCACTTAACTACGTACACATTAAATGACACGCATATATAGGCCTATTTACATAATAAACAACAGAAAGCACAGAAATGAAGAAATATTCAACTTGCGATGTGAATGACCAGTAGGCCTATATATAATTTCGATAAAATTAATAGCTTTAAAATTAAAGGTTGAATTAAAAATTAAGAGGTTACTGACTTATGGAAAGATAATATTATGTCATTAGAACAAAGTCTATACTGAAAAGAATATTTATTAGATTAAAAAATACACACAACATAGTGTAATATTCGACCATGTCGCAACGAGGTTGACTTTGATGCACTAAAATGAAATGTTTGAAAATACTCCGCAATTTCTCTTACGATAAAATTTGCCGACGGGGGGTGTTTAGGCCTTTACTTGGTACCACATTCTCAGAAAAAAAGGTACAAAATTATACCTTACTGAGGCTGTAGCCTCAAGGGTCTGCCAGTTGTAACTTTTAAGGTAGAGAAATGGACTCTGAGTTAAATTTCTGTACCATTATAGAGGTACATTATTGTTGTTGGTACCTTGGGGACGAGGGTATAGCCTCAGTGACAAATGTCCATTTTTTTACCCTTTTTTCCTGAGAGTATAGCTCCTTAATATTATATACATTTAAATAATCAGGTACAAAATCAATTTTTTAACATTAGAATTCATTCTCAGCATGAAGCATTAAGACCGAAATAATCGATACTTTCAGTATCGATTCGCACATTCCTAATTCCTACGCGTAATTTGGATTTATAGACTTTGTATTTATGCAATACCTAAAACGGCTCCTAGCCAATAATAAAATGCTTGGTGAGCGATACACACTGCAGTCACTTGACGAGTCAATCTGCCCAAAGCTCGGCGCCTAGACAACATACAACTGCTTCCGAACCGTTTCCAGTGAACAGTATAATAGCATGGGAAGTATCGCTTCTGTTGAATTGCTTTAGCACGCACGCACACACAAGTAAATGACATGACAGCCAGTAGCATCTAAAACCGAACTTATCGTGCTATGTTACGTTTCATTAAAGCATCCTGGGAATGTTATAAAAGCACTGTCATTTTAAAAGCTCTCTATGCTTGGCGATTATCATACAGAATTAAAATATTAATAGCTCTTCGCCAAGATTTTAAACTATACCGGTCATACAGTTTATAGGCATACAGCTAATAAATGGCCAAATTGCTTTAGTTCCTATCCTTGCTCGACACCAGTATGAACGTCTTTATTTTTAATGGTAAAATTGTCTTATTTTCAGGGGCAACTTTTAACCTTTTTTCTGCCACGAAGAATTCATCGGTAATTGGGGGGCAAATCCTAGAGTTGGTCGCTCTAGAGCTGGAGAGTTAGATACCGATCATGCCTTCACAGACTGGCGAGCTGATGTGTCAAACAGCTTCACCCGTCTCGTGAATATTTAATAGTCAGAACCGGACCGGAAATGCAGCCTGAAGCAGCGCTTCATGACAGGTCGTTAAGGCGCATGCCGATGGAATGCAGGACTTCCAAAGGCATCGATTAGCAGCGTCTGCAAAGGTTTTCATACTTTCCTTGTCTGGGGGTCAGTTCCCGAATGTTTTTTTAAGTCTCAAATAACGTATGACCTGTCTGAGGTGCAAAGGACACAGGCATTTACTACAGACAGGATCTCCCAAGTTACAGACATGAGATACATTCTTCTTAGTATATAAATGTGCAGTTCGTCCATGTTGGACAAGGGACATCTTCTGAATTTACAGAGCCAGGCATTGAAAGCGACGTTCCATTCATGCGATGCTGTATCCCCTGGTCTCTTAGCCAAGCATTTGAAAAGCACACGGCCCCAACCCTTAAGGCTGTGACCGAGCAGTTTCTCCACATGCACAGGACATACCTTAAAGGTTACAAGCAGAAGAGATTTATCTTGGCTCAAAGCCACACCACAACTTCATCCAACAAAACCTACTTTTACTTGGGGTTAAGTTGTACGAGCTACAGGCAGGACAATCAGTGGGTTTATCATAAAAGACTTCTACTGAAAACACAACAGTTTTATGCTAGGTCAAATCCTTCCGGAAGTTTCTTCTCCAAGCCCACTATCACGCCCCGAAAAGGAGCCTTAGCACCAGAAGCGTCAGGCCCCAGGCTGGCCCCGAGGGCCCGGGGCCACCCCCCAGGCTGCAGGACACCTCATCAGTCAAACCAACTGGATGCACAACAGGTGAGTGTACGTATTCTGCAGGCATGCAAGAAGGTACTTCTACTAATTTGGGGATAAATAAGGTCAATCTTAACTAGTGTGACTAGCCCGGCCCTGCAGTAACATCACCAAGGCTATCTTTAAGCAGTGTTGGGCATTTCAGGTTCACAAGCTACAAATCCAGACCAGGACTTTGTTTTTACCAACCAGTTCAGCATAAGGAGTCATGGTCACAGAGTATTCAGCTTCTGGGTAGAAACAAAATCATGGTCTGGATTTGTAGCTTCTGGACCTGAAATGGCCAACACTGTCTTTAAGTCACCGCACATGTGTAACTGCAAAAGAGAGACCCACAAAGGGATTAAAGCAAGCTAGCCATTCGGGGCTAATGCCTTTACAGTAAATTATTCTGGAAAGGTCCATCTGAGACCAATGCTAGCTGTGAGATTAACCGTAACGGGCGCTGTCTGAGTACATCTCGCTGGCCTCCGGGTGTGCTCTCGCTAGAGAAGCCAGGTAATGTTACTGAGTGGCCGGTGCCTCCAGACTGAGAGATCCCCCGGCCAATCCCCACAGAGAAGTAGGTCACGTGCTCAGTGCAAACCTTACAATTACATACATTGTTATAGTGGTTGGAACATTATGGTTTGTTTTTTTTTTTTTTTTTAAAAATAAAAAAAAGGACAAAAAAAAATGGTTGAGGAATGTTGCATATAAAGAACTTGCACGGGGGGGGGGGGCAAACAAAGACACAAAAGTTGGGGCCTTTCTGTTCACACAAAACTTGAGAGACAAATCGAGGGTATATATTGAAATCGGGAGGGGGCGATGGGAGGTGGATTTGGGGTTTGGGGTCTCCCGACGGGGTCAGAGGTCACAGGTTCTGGCAGCACTGCAGTTTGTTGCCTCTCTGTCCATCACTGGTGGGCGGAACGCTGATGTCCACCACATTGTTGCCGGGAGACTCGTCGTGGGCCATGCGGTCGGCGATCTGCTTCTGTGAGACGATGCGGTAAATCTCTGCAGGAGGAAGCACGGGGCTGATGACTACTGCCACACAGAGGCGGGCGGCCGAGACACACGTATGCCCACGGTGTGGTGCCAACGCTCGAGGCAAACATGCATCTATACCTGTGAGGATGTTTTTAAACGCCTCCTCTACATTGGTAGAGTCCAGGGCGGACGTTTCGATGAATGAGAGATTATTCTTCTCTGCGGGTGAGAGAGAGAGAGAGAGAGAAAGAAAGAAGGGAGCGATCGTTTAGTCTGACTGAACGAGGGGTTCAGCCTAAAACATCTCAATGGACATTCCATGCCCATTTTAATGCCTTAAACAACTTCTCAGTACACATCAGGTACCCTACTATATAGAAACGCTCAAATTTTCCTGGCCCAGACTGATTTAATGCTTTAAAATCAGATGGAAGTAATGTGTATTATAGTGCACAATGGTGTGAATGATAGGCCAGGTTTCCAAGCCCATTTAAATACCTTAAACCTATCTGAGACAGGAATGGATGACGTGCCCCTGATCTCACACAGTGAGCCTGCAGGGCTCAGTACCTGCGAAGGCGCGCGCCTCGTCGGTGGGCACTGCCCGCAGGTGGCGCAGGTCGCTCTTGTTGCCCACCAGCATGATGACGATGTTGTTGTCGGCATGGTCGCGAAGCTCCTTCAGCCAGCGCTCCACGTTCTCGTACGTCAGGTGCTTGGCGATGTCATACACCAGCAGGGCCCCCACCGCGCCACGGTAGTACCTGACACCAGGAACGTGGGAAGAGTCACACCAGGACATCCGTCCCTTTCAGTGACCAGACGGCACCACCTTACTGGGACACGGGGCCCGCCTGAGGGGGAAGCCGCGTGTCCCGGGAAGGGGGTCCCCCATCCGCGGAGCTCCCGCGCCCAAACTCACGCCGACGTGATGGCGCGATAGCGCTCCTGCCCCGCCGTGTCCCAGATCTGCGCCTTTATCGTCTTGCTGTCCACCTGGATGCTGCGCGTGGCGAACTCCACCCCGATGGTGCTCTTGCTCTCCAGGTTGAACTCGTTCCTCGTGAAACGGGACAGCAGGTTGCTCTTGCCCACGCCCGAGTCCCCGATCAGAACCACTGCCGGCGACAGAAAACGCCATAACGTCACAGCCGGCGTACGAAAAGGCAACTCGGGAAATATCAGACGTGGTGTAGAAAGTCAGCTACTGTTCTAATCACTCGGAATCACTCGGATATATCTCGACGCAGAGAGATGAGACTGTATTTGCATATCATACTACTGTAACACTAAAGAACTACACCTTTGCTGGACTGATAAAACTCCAGAAGGTGGCCCTTCTCATGAAATAGAAGCACAAGCCAGTGACTATAACCATGGGTTTTCAGCAGACAGGGAGCTACAATTTCCTTCTCCAATCCAACTTAATAGCAAATCCTTGCACTATACTTCAATTTAGAGGTTTTTTTACATGATTTAGAGGGCTCTGTCACCACAGGTAAATGACCTTAAAATGACTTCACCACGACTTCTCATCTCTTCTCATCTTATATTGGGCCACAAAATAAGATTTTCTGAATCGACCATAAAATGTTGAACGTAGCTTCAGCTAAAATGCCAAGCGGGAGCTGATTTGCAGGAAGCCCAATATGACAGCTCGCGTTCAACTCTGATGTCTGCTTTCATCCTGAGGAAGGGGAAGCAGCCCGCAGCCTCACATGTACAACAGCCTTCATTGTCAAGGTCCTATTTGACTACATTTAGGTCGATAAAGTTCTAGAACAGCTGAGCAGGTCTGTACCACTGTCGGTAGATTATGCATGTATAATTCATCCCCTTCTTTCTAAAAACCTATTACATACAACTCGGAACACAAGCTAGCTTAAACAGATTCTCTGAAAACAATGCAGAATGTGTTTTTATTTGTTTGCAAAGTGTGCCGTTTGAGTTTGCACTGCCTCTGATCTTCCGGGAAGCTGAAAGTCTTAGCAGATCTGATTGAAAAAGCAGTTATTGCGAACAGACGTCTCTTAAATCGCCTGGAATCCATGCAAACGGATAAACTGAGCAGGAACACTGATGTCATATAAAAGCGTGACCTTTGAGATGTGAGAGATTACCTCTAATGCCCTCAACCATTCCCTGCATCGATCTCATCTGGGCAATATAGTTTTCACCCACAGTCCAAAGACGAGTAATTCCGGTTAATTGGTGACTTTAAACTGCCTGCTGTGTGCGACGGGTGTGCTTCCCCTGCACAGGATCGCCATTAGGATACACGCGTCCCAACTACAGACATCATCATGTGGCTTATTGATAAACCGTACTCTCATCACCAAGGGCAACTGGATGACTCCGATTTTCCCCAATGATTTTGTGACCCAGAAAGTCCTGAGCCTGTGGATAATCACGGCTCGTACATTTGAGACTCAAACATGAGCTGCAGGAGTGACAGGGATGCAATATAGCCAATGTATCACTTTTATTTGAGATTTAAAGGTTGATATCTCTTTACTTGAACACCTTAAATCCACCATATAGCAAACCAAGCAGTTTAATTAATAAGTTAAATGAAAATGTTTACCTTTTTAAACTTTCCATGAGTTTAATAGATAAGAATCAAGCGTTTAAGTATATCTACTCATTGACAATCTCAAGGGCAGTGAAAGAAGGACTCTGGGACACGGAGTCATGCCTGCCTTCCCCCCCCCAACCCCCAACCCAGTACGTTTTGACCGATTCAGAGAGCAGGAGGCAGTAAGGACACACCCTGGAGCGGATCTGCGGGCCCCCACCCACACACTGCTGATCTTACAGGGGCTAAATACTGATCCCCCACCTCCGGCCGCTTCATGAAGAGAAGACCTTGCAGTAATGCATGTACATGTCAGGCAGCTGCGCAGACCGCACGGCCGCCCTCCCTTCTATGTAGTGAAATAGCCAGGGGGGGTGTTAAATGGTAGCAACTTCCTTTTTTCCACACACACACACGTCAAACCTACACCAAAATCGATTACAACCACTAGTTACTGCGGACTGAGCCTTATCCCCCAAACAGCCGACCAATTTCATCCCGCGGTGGACCGCGGTTAGCTTGGCCGTCGAGTTCGTCAAACCGCACATTTATTACCTTAACCGCCAACACCACACACACAGTGCCCCTGGACCACAGGCAAACACCTCTCCACTTACAGGTTGTAATAAATGCTGGCACCCGTAGTAACATAAAATTACGTAAATAAAGCAACATTTTCCCGCGTGCCACTGCGCTAGTTAGCGTTAGCCGCAGCGCTAACGGTCCCTGAACATAGTATCTCCCCCGGCCCATACTGACAGCGCATCTCTTACCTTTGAATAAATAATCGTATTCATCGTCCCGAGTTCCCATCTTTGACACACTAGTGCCTCACGTCTATTTATATAAATACTGCGACTAACGTATGTCGCTAGTGTTTACTTTGCCTAGAGAGGTCGAAATTCCTCCCTTCAGCTGGCAGGAAATAAAAACGGATGCCTTTGCCTTCAGGGGCATGTGACATGAGTGACACCTCGGTAGACCAATGGGAACCGCTTTCTGAGTTACTGGGGGAGAATTCGACGAATCAGTTGCCAATTCTCTTTGATGAATGCCAATGAGAACTTGACAATTAGTTAGTGGGGCGTGAACTAACTGAAATACATAATAATAAATAAAACGGGCCGTATTGCACAGGCCAAAGTGACTTAACCGGTGTTCGGAAGTAGTTTTGGATTAATGTGTAGCAGAAAGTGTGTGACATGGTTTATATGATTAACTTATGAAACCAATGGACAACTATCAGTTTTAGAACAACATATGTTACTACCCATGCAAAAAAAACTATGCGTGAGTTCCATACATATATGATAAAATAAAGCTCATCTACAAATCATTAAAGCAAGAATATGAATAAATAACATATAAACATATGAAATATTAATTGAATAATGGAATAAATCTGGAAAGTATTGTTCTGACCATTTTATTTATGAATGTGGGGTATCGTTCCTCTGTCGAAAGTTTCTGGATCACAGAGGGGCGACTGGCACTGTTTATTTGCAGAGCCGGAAGCATGACTAGATCGAGCTGATTGTGTCACAACTATCTGATTGGTCAGAATGATACTTGTGCTCATGTCAATATGCATAGAATATCTGAAGGAAAAAAGGGCATGTTCTATATGTCATTCATTATTAGTAGTATCACACATCACAATGTATTGATGCATTCCCAGTAACTCAGAACTTCAATTTGCAACTTTCCACATAAAAATACTATAAGACATCTGAATATAATGGATTCACAATGCATTTAAGGCACTAGCATGTAATACTAACATGATGCAACGATTCTCACATGCTAGCGGAAATTGGCACATAGTAAATAATGATGTTACACCATCTAAAGAGTAAATGAGAATCATCGGTTTAACAGCACTGTTGCTCTCCAAGCCCGGCACACCCTCTTCTCTTTTGGAGCTCTTTGAGGTTTGTTGGACAAAGCAAGTTTTCGGTCAAGCATCTTGGATTTGTATCTATATGCCATAAGACACTTTTCATGTGTTGCAACCTTGTCCTCCACAGCCACGAGACTTGGCCCTTTCCTTGGTGGAATTAAACCTTTTTCTAGAGAGGCAGCTCACGTCTTGAATTAACTCAGAGTTGGTTCAAGACACTGACCATTGATGACGGCCTCTCTGAAACAATGTCTGAAATATTGAATGGATGCAGCCTCAGCGTTGTTTTTGGATGATGTGACACTCCGTTAAAGCATCTTGCCCTTATTATTTGAGGCATTGAATCTTGATGCAGCAAGTCAAGTCCACCTTGAATTCTGAGGCCCCAAGACACTCGAGCGACTGAATTTTGCAGTTGGTCTTTGTGTTTACATCTGTTCCTGGTGTAACTACACACTATAGCTGATAATTCTGTCATCATGGCTGCTAATTTGATCATCATGAAGCGCTTCAAAAGGCTAGTCATGGGGCACATGAAAGCTACACCTCATCCTCACACAACGCTCTCCAGTTCACCTGACGTCCCAACCATCCTACTGAGGATGTCATATCTTCTGCTCCACGCCTGGCCCTTTTCCGCCTGAACTCCCTTGAGGACTCTAGTGTAAGAATGCTGTAAGTTGTCTTCAGTTCAGCATCCCATACCATCCTTCAGAAGCTGACACAGAAGCTCCGCCGGTTGGGTTTCAGCACCGCTCTTGTGTAACTAGATCCTGGGCTTCCTGGCTGAGTGACCAGAGCCAGTCCACTGGGGTAACATCTCTAGCACCACCATGCCGGGCACAGGTGGCCCCCTAGGGGTGCATGCTAACCCCACTTATATTCACCCTGCTGCCGCATCACTGTACTGCCCAGCACATTACAAATCACATCATCAAGTTTACTTAGGACACAACAACAGTAGGTGTAATCATCAACGATCTTGAGCGTGCCTACCGACTAGAGGTGGAACAGCTCATGCAGTGGAGCAGCAGCAATGTCTCTCGACGTGGGACAAGCAAAAGATGATCTAGGAGATACCTAGGTTGCCCACTCCCCATTGACCGTCTAGGGGTCTGCAGTGGAGGAGCAGCAAATGGTAAATGGACTGCATTTATATAGTGCTTTTCTACTCTTCCGAGTACTCAAAACGCTTTACAATTTTATGCCTCACATTCACCCATCCATACACCCATTCACACTCCAGTGGCAGAGGCTGCCATGCAAGGCGCCAACCTGCACACCGCGAGCACTTTGGGGTTCAGTGTCTTGCTCAAGGACACTTTGATGGGGGAGGAAGCAGGGCTCGAACCGGCAACCCTCTGGTTGGCGACCGATAGCACTGCCTTCTGCACCACCATCTTCCACAAAATCTCTTGGAGTACAACTGACAAAAGTGTTCACCTGGACTGTCAACACTTTCATTGTCAAGAGTGGACAAGTGGACAACGGCCTCCCCACGTCCGGAGACAGCTGTGGAATGCAACACTACCAGCTCTGACCTCAGCATGTCCTACCGGGCACCTGCAGTCCCCGCAATGTATACTGTAGCATATACAGCCGAGTAAATCACCAGGACCTCTCTGCCCTGCACCAAAGACACTTTTAACAAACACTAGACGTGCAAAGCCTCTACCATCACAGAAGACCCCTGCTCTCCTTCCCAGGGATCCTCTGTCCTGCTCCATTCTGGCAGACAGTACAGGATCATCTGAGCCAGGTCTGCCAGGTTCAGTAATCGAATGTCGCACGCCCATTCCTGTCAACACTCACCCCCCTGTGCTCCCCCAGTCACTTTAACTTACCATTTATCTATTTAATAATTTCTTCTAAATTTATTCCAGGTGTTCTGTGTTTTTCACGTTAAGTACTGTGGAACCCTCCATTTGTCAATTGCTGTTTGTCTGTGTGACAATAAAGGCCGCTTGACAAAATCGCGTCTGATGTGGAACGCGATTTGGCTGCTAGTTCTGTAGCGATGCTCATAGAGCAGCAGGGGGAGCCACTGCACCGCGCCGCTTTTTCTGATAGCGGCACGCAGCGCGTCTATTTAAATGCTGCTTTGCTGCCGTCACTGGTACAAAAACGATGAGGATATGTGAAGAGTGTAGTGGTGCTTCATGCATCTGCATTTTCCCCGTGCTTGGAGGGTGACGTCCTTATCGAATTACGCCGGACATCCATCCATGGAGAATTTTGACTTTCCTCCCCCATTCTTTCGCTATTAGTGAACAACAAATGAATCGTAATGTTTGGCGCACAATATGACGATCCTCCCTTGGTGTGTCCGTTTTGGCCGACTGGACTCTTCACGACGTGTGTAGGTGCCCTCACGTGCCCACTGGTTATAACATCGGGCGACTGTGACATCCGCATGCCTCACATGCTGGGCAGTTGCACGATATGACCATCCATCCTCATGAAACCCACAATGCGACCCCTATCAAACTCCGTCAAGTGCTGGTAAAGCTGTCTAATGCGTGTCCGTGACATCCTCTGTATCTGGTGACTAAACGTGCCAGCTCCTTGTAGATTGAATCATTTGCATACCCATCGCTGGTCTGCACATGTGACAGATTACATCAAAATCGTACCATTTCTTCTGGGTGCTTAACTATTTTTGTCACGAAGTGTACATTGCCTGAAATTTCAGATATGAAATCTGAAAGAGCTGTTCTGACATGTCATTCTACCTATCGAATCACTCTAAGGGCTGTTCCGCATGCGCATCAATTACATCAGTTATGGCTTTAGTGTTTCTCGCAACACGACCATAAAATTCTTGTTCCGCGTCCTGTTGTAGGTCTCATATGTTTTTCTTAGGCATTTATGATTTACGCCATTTCCTTTTAAAGCATTTATTATAATTCATTTATATTTTTCAGTAATAAGGCCACTGCATGTTTGTAAACTGATTCTCTTATAGTTATAGCCAATGCAACGTCTTAAAACCACGTTATCCGAAGCTAGAATACTGTTATTACCTTCTGCGTTATTTATTATGGTACAAAGTAAACGTAAAGTAACATCCACCAGTGAAAGCAAAGGTGGCAGAAATTAATGTAGAACTTTTCTTAGATAATATGAATAATTGATGGATGTGCTGTGGATCAGTACTGGATGTTGCTCTGCCAGTTTCATTAAAGTTTATACTAACTTGTTGTTACGTCTCCGGGTGTGCGTGCAGGGCGAACAAACAAGGAAGTCCAGAGGGATGACGGGACGAAGGGTTTATTAG
>JABFDZ020000047.1:15142414-15152664 GCA_019775955.2 Pollimyrus isidori
CTTTCTGTGAATATTGTCCTGTGAGCCTGGCTGTCTTAATCACTTCCTGTTTACGTTTGTCTTTCTGTGAATATTGTCCTGTGAGCCTGGCTGTCTTAATCACTTCCTGTTTACGTGAAAAGCAATGCATGCTTCCGGAATGATATTTTTTGTGTGTATCCTGTTCCAGCATCTCCATCTCAGATACTGCTTTTAATTCCCTTTTAGACATGACGCAATGACAATGATCAAAACATTAACGGAATAAAAACACAGCTGTATATAACTCTTTTCAGTGACACTCACGTTCACCTTGTTCAGTCTGCGTGACTTGGTATGAAGGCGGGCCAGAGAGTCGGAGCTATAAAGGGTAAAACCCGCTGCTGTGCTCTGCTGAGGATTTAGCTTGCTGGCTAACAGCCTGTTATGTGCTAATGGTGCGAACGACTGTGAATTTATGTCGACTGGGTGTGTCTTAGCTCCTGGGTGTCAAGGAGAGCTTCAGAGTTAAGGGGCTGCAGCTTGACTGTAGCGTACCACACACACACACACGCACACACACACGCACACACACACGCACACACACACGCACACACACACGCAGACATTCAGCATTCCTTCCCCGACTTCCCCAAGGTCCTCTGTCAGCAGTTAGGGTTTGTGGTGGCTAATCACATTTTGGCTGTAATTGTGCTGCATTCTGGACTCA
Organism: Pollimyrus isidori; assembly: GCA_019775955.2. Taxonomy (NCBI): domain Eukaryota; kingdom Metazoa; phylum Chordata; class Actinopteri; order Osteoglossiformes; family Mormyridae; genus Pollimyrus; species Pollimyrus isidori. The sequence goes on from JABFDZ020000047.1 coordinate 15,143,103, forward strand.
GGTGTTAATATCCTCCCATTTCATCACAGCCCCCTGTGCTACATTCATTATAAATGCAATTTCTTTGGCTTCTTTTCAAGTCATAGTTGGTTTATGCTGGACTGAGCTCCAGCATGTGAATGTGTGGGTGCGTGTGCTCTGTGATGCCCTTGCCAGTCCGTCCTGGCACTTTAGGTGAAACGGGATCCTTATTGGCACGGAGGGTATATTGTGGTGATTATGGTAATGGGGGTGGATCCTGTGGACAAGTTTTGTCCGATATGGAGGTGGACATTCCCACTTTAGGACCTGTCATTCTGTTTCCCTATCGCCGCCCCCCCCCCAAGAGAGGGGTCTGTCGGTGAGAGCGCCGGAGCGGAATAATTGATAGATGAAATGGCCATCCTTATTGATCACTGCTTTATTGAACCCACCAAATACATTGAGATAGAGTGTGGAATTCAACACAGATGCGGGATGAATGATTTTCCAGTTATAATACAATCTTATCCCCCCTCTAAATCCACTACCATTCGCTTTCTGCAGGATTCTTGGCTCGCACACCTGTTCATTCCAGCTCCCTGCTTCCGATCGCGATATGTCGCGTATATGAATAAACGATTACCATTCAATAGGTTTGTTTTGGGCCAGTTGATCAGGGATTAATTCTGTCAAACAGCCATCCTTAAGAAGGAGCGCCGAGTTAAGTGAACTACAGTTCGGCTGTTACCGCCGGTGCCTGTACCGCAAGCATGACGCCTATCCTGCAAGGTCACGAATGCTAATATTTTAGAAACGCCGTCACTATAAATATCAAGATCGTTAAAGCGAAAATTACAAACATGTCACAGAAATAGAAGTAACCCCACAAAAAACATGGTTTAATAAAAATAAAAACATTACATGTGATAGTTTTGTTGGCTCATTTGCCGATATATTCTTGTTTAAAAACAAATGTTCACAATTCATTAACGACGCTTGAGAACAGTACTCCATTTTGTTTATTCCAAATTTGAACTATAGCCGACTTTAATAATCGTCTCTCTAACATTTCCGCTTTCCGCTGCGCGGATTATGACGATGGAAGTCTGCCGGCCAGCTTCTCATAAAATCAGGATGCGAGTGCGATTACCTGTCGGTTCCCTTAAATGAGACGTAAAGCAATTCACCTGGGAGGCGTGACCCGCATAGTGAACACGAGTTACAACGGCTAGTCCTCTGACCCGCTCCCTTCCCGCAGCAAGTAATTCCCCCGCATCAACATGACTAATGAATTCATTTGGCACAGGTGATTAATTTGCTCGAGGTCCCCCAACCCCACGCCCGAGCAGGCCGACCCCTACTATTCCCATCCCACTGTCTGCACGCCGTGAACGACCCTGTAAGCTTGAGACATTTTATGCGCTTATTGCACAATGACCGTCGCATTGCCCGCAGCTCCAGTGCCGTGTGCAGTTCAGTATCTTGCAAAGCTGCGTTTTGGTGCGATTTCTAAATTACCAAGGGAGGCAAATGAATTGATCTGCCTTACTGTGATGAATTCAGAATTGTAATTTGAATATATCGATTTAGGTATTCGGGCGAGTAGCGCCGACCCCCTCTTGGAACACAACCCCTATACCCGTAACCTAGATATGCGCATGTAGTAATGCAATTTGAATACGGAGAGTGTAACCTAAATGTGCATTTTCCTTAGCGTAGTTTCAGCAGGCAGCAAATGATAATTCTCACGTCAGTCCAGCCATTGGACTACGAAAATATCAGGCAGGGCCTTAAGGGTGGACTATTGATTATTTGCCAATCAAGAGTCTGTCAAGACCACGCTAATATATAATTATTAGGTGATATGGCCGTTCCTAAAAATAAGGAGGATGCTTTGTATTGTATGTTGTAGATGCTTTCACCCTCATTTCAACATGTAATGAAACTGCCCGTGAACTGCGCCAATTATTTAAACGCATCTTGAAATATAAACATTTAAAGCTTCCCACAGCTTGACCGCCGGCTCGCACACTTCAGCCTATTTCAGGAGTCGTTTACTATTCTGAACAACGAGAGGTGAATTGCCTTTTTATCGTGGCACGGAGGATACGGGGGTTTAAAAGCGGTACTATTTAAAGAGGACAATTGTGTTTAAATGTTTAAATCTTTATTTACCAGAGTCCCTGTAAAGGCGCAAAGAGCAGTTTACATTCCATTAAGCACCTTTCAATAGAGCATTGACTGCGACTAAAATATGCCAGAATACCTGGTTAATTAAACCTTTCAACAAAACGAAGGCCATTAAAATAATACGTGGTGAAGTTTTAACGGGTGGGCATTTTAAGCGGCCTACCCGGACCGCTAGGACTCTGCTACATTTGTATTACCTCCACCTAAAACCGAAGTATTTATTATTTCATGCATAGTCCAAAGTGCTGCATTAATCTCTTATTACTTACTTGACATTTCTTACTGTATTTTTATTCCGTTAGGCGATATCCCTTAGTTTACACGTGTGTGTGTGTGTGTGTGTGTATAGGACTTGGGACGGTTAAGGTATAAATCGCCTTTCGTTTCTGTTGTCACTTGCGCCCATGTTCAGTCCCACACTGGGACTTGAAAAACTCCGATTTCTGTAGCTATTGATTCATTAACCGACCACGGTACGTATCAGCTCCCAGATAGTTCCCGTCGCTTTATTAACAATTGATGACACGTCATAACACCAGCGTATCGTCTTATGAATCCTCGCCTGTCAAAAGTCAGCATAGATATTATCAGTGACAGATAAATGAATTCTAATGTTTAATTAGTCATAAATGTTTATGCTGTTTATATACGGATAGTATTTCCTTCTCATCCACATTACTAATCGATACTGTTAAATTTTTTATAACACTGTATTTAAAATAAACCATTACCAAAATATATAGACCGTTTAAACGATTTCATTTTCCACTATATGGCACAGCGTCTTTAATACCCTTAAAATATCTTTAACTTTAAATCCTTTACACTAAATTCTTATTTTAAACTTAATTCGGTTTTACTCGAAATTCGCATTAAGCAAGCGTATTAATTGGAAACATTTATTTTTCTTTGCCTGCGTAATTTGTATTTGCTGTTCTGAATTAGTGAACTGTTCTGAAATCAGCACCATAAAATTGGTTTATTCTGCTTTAATCCTCATGGCTTTTAAACAAATATAAACACCAGATCCACAATAAACGCGCTGATGCGCAATAATAACTATTCATAACTAGCAAATAAAAATTACACTGGCGTTAAATTAATCGATTTTTCTCGACACGTTAAAATTGATAGTATCAATATTCAAATTTGTATTTGACATTGAATGATATAACAGATAAAACATTTTACATTTAGATATTTGCCCGCGATTATGTAGTTCTATATTTGGGTACGCCACGTTGTTTTATAAATCTATCATAAATATTAGGCTATATTATACATGTACGGGTTACAGTATAAATGCGAAAATTGAAATGTCTTTTTTATTCCATGATGAAGTGTAAGGTATATTCTGAGTTCTATAGACCTATATAAACCGGGATGCTTTTTAACATGCTTCATGAAATCGGTAATTAGAAAAGCGCTAAACTAATTTAATAAAGGAAACGGTGCTGGGGTGGGGGCTTAAATTAAAAGCAGGAGAAATAAGTGTGGGTGGCTGTCTTTCAGATCTGAATCCGAAGTATTGATTGGTACTACTTTTAAAGGGGGAGCGGGGGAACTCCGCCATCGACCCTCTGGGAGGTCACGCGGCCCGCGACGCGCTTTCTCCACCACTGACTTGACTTGTTTGCGTCAGGCCGAGGAGATATGAGATGTTAGGGACCACGGAAGGGGGGGGGGGGCATAGGCGGACGTGTCTGAAACACAAATATGACCTTTAGAATGAAGCTTCTACAGCGTAATAAAAGAGATTTCCTCACCCAAGGGGAGACCACGCGGGGTACCGTACATGACAGAAAATCATTAGTTAAATGCTCGATATAGACCAGTGGCTTTGCCTGTATGCATATCATTATTATTTCATAATATTATTATTAATAATAATTATAATTATATTAATAATAATAGTTATTAATATTATTATTGCAACAACAATGACAGTCAACAACAACAACAACAATAATAAACAAATAATAATTAATATTGTAATAGTAGTAGCAGTTTACCTATAGAACTATCCATAGCATTACATTATTGTTTTCCTCATCACGGTTGTACTAAGCTGTTCATTGATACAGTGGTCATGTTCCCCGTTTCATGTTCCTCCCTAAAAACTTCCCTTCCCTCTAAATCTGAAGCCCCTTCACTCGGTGAGATGAGGCCGCCCTGAGCACCAGCGGACCTCAGAGGCGAAAGCGACCCACAGTGCAGCGGGTCCGGGGGCCCCAGGGTGCGGACGTGCCTGCATCTGCGGGTGACGGCGTCAGAGGGACACGGGCATCCACACTGTCGTGTCTCCCATCAATCCTTGCTTTATATAGCCTTCGTTTTAGGACCTGGCTGCTGACCCCACTTACCCGCCAGCCGGAGAGCGGACATGCGCTGGAACTCCGGCTCCTGCAGCCACTTCCACATCCGGCGGAAGGTCTCGCGGCCCGACTTCAGTTTACTCCACGGTTTGGGGTTGCGCAGCAGGTCGGACAGGGTACCCTGGGAGCGGCACAGAATCCTCTGGGCGAAGATGGCCTGGGGGATGCTGTAGCGCTTCAGCTCGGCCGTGATGCGCTGTGCCACCTCCTTGGTGTTTATCTCCTCCACCTGGCCCGAGCCCCCGCCCGGGGCGGCGCCCGCCACCTGCCGCTCCCGCTCGCCCAGCATGGCGCCGTTGGCCTGCGAGTGCAGGTGGGGGTGCATGCCGTTCAGGTTGGACATCATGGCGGACGGGTGCCCCCCGAGGCCGCGGGCCAGGTGCTCCTCGCTGCGCGACAGCATGGAGGCGTGGGGCTCGAAGCCGGTGGGGGACAGCATCTTGTCGTTGGGGAGGTGGGCGCCGGGGCCGTAGGCGGAGAGGGTCTGCTGGGAGTTGTGCAGCGAGCCGAGGCCGTTGGAGAGCGGGGACAGCGGCTGCCCCATGCCCGACATGTCCTTGGGATAATGCCCATACAGGTTGCCCATGGGCGCCAGACCCCTGTCGTCCCGCATGAGGGTGAAGCTGCCGCTGACGTTGCCTGTGGCGAGCCGCTGGTGCGCGGGGTGGTGGTGCGGGTGCGGGTGCGGGTGGTGGTGGAACTTCTCGGAGACGGTGGAGATCGGCGGCAGGTGCTGCAGGGGGGTCAGCGTGGTGTACGTGTTGCTCAGACTCATCCCCGATTCGCACGGCATAGTCATGGCTGGGTGCAGGTGGCTGGAGAGCGCGTGCTCCGCGCGGTACTCCCCGGCACCCTCCAGGATCGAAGCCATGCTGGACACCATGGCCGGTCGCCCATGCGTGACCAAGTTCCGATGCGACGCTGAGGACTGCCGCCCGTGAGGGGAGCTCATCAAGTCGCCTGTCTGGGAGTGAGGGACGCCGTGGATGTTGCCGATGTTTTCCATCGTAAGTTCCATCGCCGAACGAATCTTTATTTCCACCACCCGCCCTCCCCCGTCTCTCGCTCCTCTCTCACTCACACACAAAGACCGGCGCGCACTCCCCCTCTCCAGCGATAAATTTCTAACGATTTCAAAGCCAATCCATTGATTTTCAGTTGCCACCCCGCAGTCAATCCAGCATGGTCCGCCGAGCCGATTCCGTTCCGTCCGTGAGAAAAATCACTCTCCCCCGTGTACTACACGTACGTCCGGCACGATGTGCGGTAACCGTGCGTGTTTGTGAGTGTCTCATCCGCCGTGAAACAGCGCTGCTACTGGGAACCGCTGCTGCTCCAGTGTCGGTGAGCGTACGCGCTCCTGAGCCTATATGCGCGCTGCCGCGGCTTTTAAATCACCTGACGTCACCTGGACGCCACGCGAATGGCCTTTGCTGCATGTTTGACCCACAAAACGGCGCCTGCTTTGAAAAAGACATTTTAAAAGCGAGCAGAACGGACACCCCAAGCGTGAATTTCCAGGTAGGATTGGGGGGGGGGAATTTTCTTTAATAAATCTGAGCCGTAGACATGTCATGAACTACGCTAGAAAATGACAGAAGTGTTTCTGTCGCGTGTTGTTGTACGTGAACAACTGTAACTTAAAGTATGCGAGAAAATAAAACACCGGGACATGTCGCATACAATAATCATATATCATATACAACATAATTCTTAAATGACATTAAATGGGGCATACAAGCAGTTCACTACCTCTGCAATACAATTCGTGTTGACACAACCGCCTTTGAATCAAGGGCACGAGTGATATATATTTCTGAGTATATTTTGATAAGTTCAAATCGCTATTTCGAATGTTAGTGATAGTTCTTTTACAATATGTGAATTTGCGCATTTGGGTATCCGGAGATACAGATGGCATACGGTTGTCAATTTTTTATGTCTGGTGGATTTTTCAGTTTACGTTCTTAGTCAATACATGTTTCTTAGTAGTACATTAAAAAATATCATGCATTTGTGCTGTTTTCTATAGTCTGACGGTAGTAATTGTCATCTTATATAGCTTGTTGCCCATTCTGCGCGCTCCCGCCCAATCACGATCATTTATTCAGCCGCGCCTTCGACCTAGCGGCCGCTCTTTCTCCCTCGTCACGCGCCCGCGCCTGGCTACCGTATGACAAGCGAATGCATTTCGTATCAACAGATTGATTTAATATTTTCTGCAAATTATTTCCATTCTGATTTAGCCATTATGATTGAATCTATTAATGTAACATTAAAGACTTAATATTCTATTTTAATTTAATTTCAGCCTAATGTTAATACTCGTTATTATAAAGCTTTGTTTTATATTTTGTTAAATGAATATTATATTTAATTGTTATTAGCAAATTAACTAAAAACAGGTCATATAATTAATGGTTAGACACTTAAATAAATCATAATACGTTTTACCCCAAACCTTGGATCCATCTTCTTTGTTAAGCGTGGATATTTAACATGAGCTGATCTGTAATGAGGCCCGTGTACTGCGAGCGCCTCAAAAAATGTAATGTTTATATTTTTCTGAAAATCATTTGAAGGTATTTATCTGTTAAATAATTAAATAAGTGGTCCAAACTGAAGAAGGGACTCCGTCTGTTATTTACTGCATGGGTATAGGCCGTAAAGTGATGTCTGTTTTGGGATTTAACGGTGCATGTCAAGACGTTTGCTTACTTACACCTGTTGGATATTTTTACGATCGACTCTTTAAAAATTTACATTGTTGCATATGATAATTTCTAATATATATATATATATCTTATGAATTTTAGATTAAAAACACCACAATCCCTTTGCTGACGACTTGCTGCACTTGCGTGAAGACCCACGTCGAAACCCGACGAGCCCCGACGTATCGCGCGACCGGCCTGGCCACTCCCCTTCCCCGTCACCATCGATAAATAAAGCCGATCGATGTATCGGCTGACACTGATTAATTAGGTTTTCTGACCTGGGGTAACGTCATGGGGCAGGAGCTTTAACGAGACCGCTTGACAGGTCGGAAACTCTGAAATAAAAAAAGCAGAAGTTTGAGCCTGAAGGGACGGATCTTTGCAGTTGTCCGCTTACCTGATACAGCGCGGGCTTCCGGCGCTCTGCTATACCCAATAATAATAACAATGATAATTACTACTACTACTAATAATAATAATAATAATAATAATACACTGGATTACTTATTGACTAACAAAATTCCGTTTTACTGTTTGACGCCTTCGTCGTTCTTATTGTGAACAATGTTTATATTATACAAGATCACATTACAATACCGTAAAAACATAATTCAGTTACTTTTCCACACAGTTTTTATACGTGCGAAATATGTTATAAAGTAAAAGTATATTTCCCTAGGCTAGTTGTTATGGATCATTTCAGCGAGATTAATAATAGAGGTAATAGTGAAAATAATTAATGGCAGGTTACTAACCCCGCGGTGCGTCGTTTTATAGTCTTCATGATGTGTTGCAACCAGTGTCGAATTCGTAATCCTACATACACAGGCAAACACAGAGTAAACATTTAAGACTGTAACGTATATTTTTATAACCAAATATACGGGTTAATGACATGTAATATATAACGGTAACCTTGCAAATTGTTTGCAAAGAATTTTTACGCAGAAACGTATAGTTACAAGAAAACTGCTTCCCAACATGTTAGGATCGCAGGATGCACTAGTTCATATCAAAGTATCTCTACTTTATTTAAACTACCCTTCTCCAAAACTGTTCTATCTGGTGATTAACTCATTGAAAGTATTTCTTTCAAAATCTCACATGACATGCGGCACTAAATCAGTCTGTAATGAAACAGGCCTACTTGTTCCATATAAGCGCTGTTTTTAATAATAGTGTAGTGAACTAAACGCAAATCATGCTTTTTTCCACTACAATAGGCTATATTTTATTAATTATTTATATAAGCGTAACCAATAATTCTAAACTATTTCAAAATAAAGTCTGACGACGGTGCCTGGCTTTAAAATTGCAAACAAAAAATCGTGCCAATGAGAGAAACAACGGTTTTCCGCTTGGGTTAATGTCCCCGTATTGATTCACAGATAGCCAGCCCTATCGGAAATGAATTACTGTGGCCAACAGCGTATCCGTCAGCTTCGCAACGTATAGGGGCCAAAAACTAGCCTACGGAAGCTACCGGCGGCCACTGCACGACGTTGACGGCCGCTATTTGTGTTCTCGGCTGCCAGTTCCCAGAACCTAAATGCCTTAGTTTGGACTAACAGACAGTGTATATCTCAGACGTGCGCAATAGCTGCGCACTATTGAAATTGCGGAAGTTTATTCCAGATACATGTAGAATGTGGGCAAATTAAAGTATAAAATACACATACACACACACGCACACCAAATTCAGATATAAAGCACATCCCCCATAAGTGTTCCCCAAAATAAGCAGGCTGGTGGGATTAAACACTTAGCATCTGTTCGGTTGTAACTTTTTTTGTGTATAGAACTGAAATTGCAGTGTACTGTTCTGTGGTGCGTTTTTTTTCGAAAGCGATCGATCTTAGATCTGCGAGTGTTTCCCAAAACCCTTAGTTACTCCAGAATTAACTAACAAACTTTAAGAAGTACTTCGTCGGCTCCTCCCCAGTCAAGCAGACTGTCGATAACAGGAACATCGGTTCCACGTATCTCAATGGTGAAATATGCTATATGATTGTCACACCAGACATATGCAGGTGTAAAATTAATATATACACTAATTAGAAAATCAATAAAACACACCAAAGCAACCAAAATTAAGACCAAAATTAATGTACCTATTTGCTGAAAATATAGAAATTGGCTCAAAACGCGTTGCTTCCTTGACAGTGGCGAGCCGCAATAGGAAAAGGAAGTAGCACTTCTCAAAAGAAGCATTAAAACAACGTTTTGCGGGGGTGGACAAAAATATATTTTAATGAAATAATTACTGAAATGTCGTGCTGTTTACTATACACAACAAGAGTAGCACAATCGCAATTACGG
>JABFDZ020000047.1:15178442-15193590 GCA_019775955.2 Pollimyrus isidori
TCCATACTCTAACTACACGCTGCGTAAAGAAGTGCTTCCTTAAATCCAGTTTGAAATGTCCTCCCACTAATTTCCTCACTGCTTCTTCTGTCTGTAGCTGTCTTTGAGACCTTTTTTCCCACGCGTGCAGTAGGTCGTGGTTACTGCTCAGAATTGGCCCCAACTCGGACTCGTTACTCTCCTCTTACTCTAATCATCCTCTCTCCACGTGAGGGTCGTTCACCAAAACTGGCTCTGTCTCATCCGCTGGCGGACTGAGGGGTTTTACAGTGGTGTGGTACAGTCTAAGGCTCATTTAGGGTTCACTTCACTACATGTCGTACTTGTATTACTATGTATGTGACACATAAAGGATCTTAATCTCTGTGGGGCACCAGAGAAGCGGGTTTTGTAAGCTGTTGAAATCCACAGAGGATTTAATCTGAGAGCAGGATAATGGAACTACCAAGCTGTTGGATGTTGGTCTTCGTAGTTAAGCGGTATTATTTCTGCGTATGATGTAGCAGGATGTGAGTGTGAATCGGACGCTGGGTGCTGGTTAAGTAAAGAGCTGGTCAGGTGACATTATTGTTCCGAGGATTCCGGTCAGTTGCTGACTGGGTCCGGACTGTTCTGCGAGTTTCACCCGGAACGGCAGTGTTTAAAATGGAATGTCTCGTGTTTGCTGTCCCTGTAGAGCAGCATCAACCCTGTAGATGGCGTCCACCCCCTCGGCCCCCTGGAGCTGACGATGGTCAGCGACGTGCTGGCGCAGGATGAGGCCCCCGCAGGTAACCCCCCCCACCCCCACAGCTCAGGCTGGATTTTTATTAAACCGGTGTTTGCCAATTCGGTCACTGGGGACCCACAGGCTGCTCATGTTTTTGCTCCCTCCTAGCTCCCAGCAGGGAGCAAAAACGTGGACTGACTGTGGGTCCGTAAGGACTGGTTTGGGGAACACCGCGTTAAATGAAGGGCATGGCTTGAGTTTCACGTTGAAACCGGGCACAGCTGTTCTGAATACGGGAAGCCCCCCCCAGATCTGCTTTGTCTCTCTCAATACTGTGGTCTGAGGAGCACTGGGTCTTGTTCAGTATGAGGTCTTTGTTGTGGCTGAGAGCCTAAGGGGAAAAAAAAAACTTCTGCAGCCTCATTTTGGTAATAGAATAATCAAGGAGCTTAACGTAAGACCAAAATATGTCAAAGACCCATGAAAGGTGCTCTGCAAGCCCTAATCTTTTGCTTCAACAAAACCACGGCAAATGGTGAAGGAGTAAATTGATCACTCACATTGGATAAACCTGCCTATTCAGATGGAACCATATTGCTAAAAAGATCAGGACCCTGCAAACCTTTTGTGGGTGAGCAGCTGTGGAAAATAGATGGCTGCATATCAACTCAGGAATCATTTCTATGGAAATAATCTGGAAATTAAGTTGAAATTCTGAATTTTGTTACAAGAATTTATTACGTTAAACAAACATAGATGGAGATATTTATTTCCTTACTGGCATAATTAGTGTTGTCATTTCCACCGACTACTGTTTTTGGCCTCTCAACAGAAGACCGTTTCTATGGTGACTGTGCCCAGATTTCTGGTGGGGGTGGGGCTTGTTTCCTGTTTCTGAAGTTTGGTGGCAGATCTGTCTCCTCGAGGCTTTTGTGAGTGTCCGTCTGGTTCGGGGTGTAACTGAGCCACGCCTGCCAGCTTGTCTCTGCCATCCCCTCAGGCGACGCCCGTGTGGGCCGTGCAGGCGGGCAGCTATCCTCCTCGGAGGTTGGGTCCTTGGATATGGAGGTGGGAAACATGAAAATGCCCACCGCCAACATCACAGGTAGTGCCACACCAGGGATGAATGCAGGGGCAGAATCACAGGAGCACAGGCCTCAGCTGAAAGCTGATTGGCCCTCATAGTGCCCTTCCTCTGTCACTCAATGACTGAAGAACATATCATGATGAACATATAATGATGAGGTTGGCCCCTCTGTATGGATTATGGCTCCTCTTACGCCCTTCCTCAGTGCCAGAATTGTGTCATCACACAGTAACTAATGTCATTTCATCTTCAGTGCTGCTCATCTATTTAGGAATGACTTTGTGTGTTTGGTTTACACGACCGGTCTGTGGCCTATTTCAGCATCCATCCCTCCTTCCTGCTCTTTCTGCCCCAGCCGGTCGTCTTCCCGCATCCGGCAGCAGCTTGCTGTTGCCAAGTCGTGTGGAACTGCCCCCCAACACGGTGCCCGAGTTCTCCTACTCAAGCAGCGAGGACGAGTTCTACGATGCCGATGAGTTCCACCAGGCCAACACCCCCCCGGGGAGCCGTGTTGTGTGAGTCTGTGGCATGTGGGGGAAGTCCCATCCTCCTACCTTCTCCTTAAACTTTTTCATGCATAGAAATGTAGACCAAAGATGTATCAGAGATGTAGTCTTTGAGGTTGGAACGTGAGTAGACGTGCAGAATGTCTTAGTAGTGCTGGGTTTGTGTTGAGGTATGTCCCTATGGTCTTTGTAATTCCTCCCATAGTTCTTCATTAACCCCAGTCTCTTTGCCCATCAGTGGCGCAAACACAAGTCTACAAAGGCCAAACACCAACGACTCCCTCAATTCCTCTATTTCCAGCAGCACCACAGATGCAGGTACTCCTCACAGTTTGGCATGTAGGGTTCCCTTCTCCGGTGCATGGTTTATAGCCAGCATGAGGATGTGAAATCTGACTGTGCTCATTGATCGTGACATACATCACGCTGTTTCCCCGTTTGAATTAGTCCACCGTCTATGCCTTTGGTCTTTGGCTGCCTAACTCTAAACTAAGGTTTAAACCCCTACAAACTGCAATGAGAAATGGTGTCGTGTCAGCAGATCAGTTTGACAGCGAGGACGACGGTGACGGCGAGGGTGAGGGGGCGTCAATTGAGGAACACAAGAGCGTCATTATGCACCTACTCTCCCAGGTGCGCCTGGGCATGGACCTCACCAAGGTGACCTCCTCCTCCCTCATCTCTGCTGACCAAGCTTCTGCCGCTCCCTGGTTGTTGTCATAGTATTGAGCTTCTTTTCCTCGTTTCTCGACTCTAGGTGGTCCTGCCAACATTTATTTTGGAGAGAAGGTCCTTGTTGGAGATGTATGCTGATTTCTTTGCCCATCCAGACTTGTTTGTTAGGTAGGAAGTTGGCAGACAAAATCATGAAATCGTTCTCAGACCACTTCCTTGAACGGCTGACGAGTGACCTGTTGACAACTTAAAGAACTCAGAGAACCAGTGTCAGAACTCAAGAATTTAAACTTGGAAATACAAATACCTGCTGGAACTGCCTTGGCGATCTTGTGTCGCAAACGTGTTTTCAATATATTTTCCGGTGCCAGCATCGCAGACCAGACAGAACCGGCTCAGCGCATGGTCCAGGTCGTCAAGTGGTACCTGTCAGCCTTCCATGCAGGGCGGAGGGGCTCTGTGGCCAAGAAGCCATACAATCCCATCTTGGGAGAGATATTTCTCTGCCACTGGGAATTGCCTGCGGAGGGAGAGGAGGCCACAGCCGGGGTGAGGGAGTGTCTCTGATACACCCTAAACTCTTTTGGCCAGTTTCCCAGTCAAGGATTAAGCCTAAGCCTAGACTAGCTTTGGGTTACAATGGTGAATCTCTATTGACATGGCAATTTAGTCCAAGACTAGTTTTAATCCTTGTTCGGGAAACGGGCCCTTTGTTTGCTGGTTTCCTCTTATAGGGTCTTGCTTGAAATCTGAGTTACTTTGGGTGAGACAATCGTAAGAAACCCCAGTCTCATTTATGAAGCCTACACTCTCTTTCAACATCAGTATTGGCTGGAAAAAAAATCTGTGAAAGTGCGTGAATGACTAACTGAGGAGTGTTACTGTTGGGCATCCTACAGGAGCTCCTGTCTGACGGTCCAGTGACATGGTGTGGGAAGAACAGCGTGGCCTTTGTAGCTGAGCAGGTTTCCCACCATCCCCCTAGTGAGTGTGGTTCAGCCACGATGGCCTAGCAAGCCATGGAAATCCTTGGGTAGGGTTCAGCGAAACCTTCTGGCACCAAACTTACCTGGCCGCTCTCCTGCCTCTTCTAGTATCCGCTTTCTATGCGGAGTGCATCAACAAAAAAATCCAGTTCAACGCCCACATCTGGACCAAGTCGAAGTTTCTTGGGATGTCTGTTGGGGTCCACAATATTGGACAAGGTACTGAATAGTTTAGCTTTTGTTTTTATATGATCTTCGAAAGTGAAATATGAGCGTGTGCCATGTTCCTGTGACGCGAGTCTACTGGTGTCAAAACAAATTTTGAGAACCGACCGGGGACGGACATCTTGGCTTCTTGTTTAGTAACGGCACAGGAGTTAAAGGGTATTTCTCAGAACTGCAGGCTCCTCTAGGGCAGTTTCGTGTTAATGGGAGCCTCTCCTGTCTCCTTGTAGGCTGCGTGTCCTGCTTGGAGCACGATGAACACTACATCCTAACCTTTCCCAATGGGTATTGCAGGTACGCCTGTCCACTTTTCCAAACCATGCATAGTCTTCCCCACGAACCCTCTGGACTTGGGTTCTGAGTCATCTTGTCTGCTGCTCCAGGTCCATCCTGACCGTGCCGTGGGTGGAGCTGGGAGGGGAATGCAGCATCTCCTGTTCCAAGACTGGCTACAACGCTAGCATAATGTTCCACACAAAGCCCTTCTATGGAGGCCAGACGCACAGGGTGACGGCCGAGATCTTGTAAGTGATACTCTTTGGAGAAGCACTGTGTCATTAGGGAGTCGACTGTGTTGATGATGAGCTGCAATACAGATTTTATGGGGTTTTAACATTGAAGTTAATTAATTTAGCTGAGTACTTACCGCTTTATGGTTGTATTGAAGATATGCTTATTCATCTCCTTGATGTAGTGCTCCTAATGACAAGAAGTCATTCTGCTCCATTGAAGGGGAGTGGAATGGAGTCATGTACGCTAAGTGGATCTCTGGGGTGAGTTCTGGCCACTGAGGTTTGTACAAGCCTACAAGTCTAGAGTAGCGGCTCCCTGCTGAGAGAGCGTCGTCTTTTAATGCAGGAGAATTCCTTATTCATTGACACAAAGAGGATGGCCATCATCAAGAAGAAGGTCAGGAAGCTGGAGGACCAGCTTGAATATGAGTCTCGAAAGTGAGGGAACCTCATCTTCATCACGATTGTTTCACTTTTTTTCCATGTGGCACCAATTTGGGTTCTTTGTGGCCTTGCTGGCCTTTTGCTATGGGGGGCGGTGGGGGGGCTCAGTGCTCATCTCTCCATCTCTCTGTATTCTACAGCCTCTGGATGGACGTGACCAAGAACCTCAGGCTGAAGGACATTGATTCTGCCACGGCGGCCAAACATCAGCTCGAGGAGAAGCAGAGGACTGAGGCTCGAGAACGGAGGGAGAAGGAGATCCAGTGGGAGACGAGGGTATGGGAGATGGGTGGAAGCTGTCCTACACAGTGCTTCTACAGAGCTCAGTGATCCAGCCACTGGGTTCTTCTTATGGCACTTTTCCACTGGCATATGGGAACCAGGCCATACCTGAACTGGACCTCGAAGAGATACTAGTTACAGCTTGGTTCCAGCTCTCTTTGTTTTTCCACTGAAGACGGGTCGACTCGGTACAGGTGTTGCTGGGTTTGGAGAGCAACAGTAACATAACACTGAAGAGACACTCATTTACTGTTCTCACGGTGTACACCATGATTTACTATCTGCTCATTTCTGCTAGACCTCCATCTTATGTTAGCATCAGATGCTAACGGAATTAGCATTCGCTGGATTAATTTTGCATTCTGAATTCATTCCAATCAGCTGTTCCCTAGTACTTTCAGTAGGAGGTTGGGAATGTTCTAATTCTGAGTTACTGGGAATGCATCAATTGATTTTGATATACGATGCTATTAATACTGAATACTATGTATAATATACCCTTTTCTTATTCAGAGAATCCATGCATATTGATCAATATCTTAGTGCATTTTGACCAATCAGATGATGCTGATGTCACTTTTGGCCCAGCTACTATGTACGACCGTGTCAGCGGTGGTACGACTTGGATAATTTACAATTGACAACAGTCGGTTCACGGTAAGGGT
The DNA here is from genome assembly GCA_019775955.2 of Pollimyrus isidori. Lineage (NCBI taxonomy): Eukaryota > Metazoa > Chordata > Actinopteri > Osteoglossiformes > Mormyridae > Pollimyrus > Pollimyrus isidori. The sequence continues at coordinate 15,184,534 of JABFDZ020000047.1, forward strand.
TGATTCTTGGTGGCAGTGGAAAAGTGCCATTGATTTTATTGTTGCATTTAGCTCACTGCTGGAGAATGGCTGAAGGTGGCTGTGGTGGTGAGGATGTGCATGTCTGTGCTGACACAAACCTGTCCACAGCTCTTCCACGAGGATGGTGAGTGTTGGGTGTATGATGAGCCGCTACTGAAACGGATGGCCACGTTGAAGCACTGACAGCCAGTGGTGGGGACAGAGCGGGAACAGAGAGCGGAAGACCGAACAGGCGGAAAACAAAAACCAAGGATTGTCCCAGAATTCCCTTCCCATGGCAGCCAACAGACGGGAGATTGGAGTCTTCTGAGGGCTTTCTGCAGGCCCCTATTATAGTCCTCAGAGAATATAGATGTGGCCTGTCCTTACTGTTATACACTACCACGTACTTTGGGACCAGGTCCGCTATTAGTGTTGGGGGGCAGGGGGCTGTGTTGTTCGCTCTGTATCTCAGGGATAGCGGTGACCCACCAACGGTCATGGACACTGCCTCTGTAGTTACCCCCCTCCGGCCCTAAGAGGCAGCTACCTAGCTTGCCTTTAGCAACTGTTATGTAATCCTTCCCTCCTCCTTTGCGATAATCAGTGGGTGAATGGCTGAGGGCATCGCTTACCCACAATGCTCAGCTGTTATCATTTCGCACATCGATACCGAGGCAGGAAAGTTAGAAAAATGACACATTTACCAAGACACTGTGAGATGGATACTGTTTTAGCAAATGGTAAATGGTTATTAAATGACTCGTTTTGTTCGTTTTCTGCAGCAGGCAATGCCATGTAAGTGGAGAAAAAAACTATTTTCCTTTGTTTGGGTGGAACGGAATTAGGAGTCCCTTGATCAGGCCTATGCAGTTTCAGACATGCAGTCCCATGCGCACAACATGAACTGACAATCACCTCAAAAGCCGACAGGTCTCACTACTCTTCCACCTTAACGGTTCCAAGGGGAAATGTATTGAGAACATTATATCTTGTCTGTGAGGGTATGAGTGCCAGGTGCTGCTTTCCTAAGGCTGATCTATACTGCTGTGTAGAATCTACGACACAGGCTGCTGTGAAGCCACATGCCCCCCGTCATAGCATGATGCTTGTGGTTACAATTCTGGGAAGGTGCATGCAGGGTATACGGCGTCGGGTATACGGCTGTGCAGCTACCTATGGTGTACGTACTATGCAGAAGCAGAAGCCTTTGTGTCCTGTGAGGAGATTCATGGTGATAAAGGGGAGTTGAGGAGAAGCATTTTTACAACACGAAGCCCAACTCAGAAATATCTTACTGTGGAACCTCAGTCTGTCTTTTCCCCTCTAACAGCAAAGGCGGACTTACCTCTTCTCCTGAAGCACTTTGCAATGACTATAGCAATTTTATTTATTCTCTTTTTGTATATGATATTGATAGAGGCCTTGCAACAGTTTATGTGTGAGAAAAACTGCCTTTATTTTGCTCCAGTTACACATCTCAATGTTTGGGTGACCGTTTTGTCATGTTTACTGATGCAGACAATTAAATCTTCCACTGGGTTGTATTTTTCTGTCATGAATAGCAAATTGTCATACGATTCAAATTATTTTTATATAGTGCCTTTCACAGCATAGTTGTCCCAAGGTGCTTTACATGGGTGTGTTATGACGCACGACATTATTAAGAGAGAACAGTACAAAAACAGGGAAAAGGAAAGAAGAGAGTCAATGGTGGAGATGAAGTAGAGAGAAAAAAATCCTCTGGGGTTCCAAGGTCAGCTGGCTGCCCCCCTTCCCCCCTCTAAGGAACGGTGAAAAGCAGCAACAGTGGCAAAAACTATAGAAAGCAACACTTGCTTTCTAAAAGCAAGGTGTAAAGTGTAATCAAGGTAAATGCCTAAGCCCATCAATGAGTCCGTTCACCATGCTGGTCTGAGCAGAGTGCAGATCTAAGTTACACCCACAATGCGGTACCTTTCTAAATCTGCAAGTTTCGGTGTGGTAATACAACACTTTGCATTAATGATAATTATTGTACGATGCCGAGCAAACATGAAGGATATTCACAAATCGGAATCAATTACGTCAGCATCAGATCTCGATAGATCAGGGATCACCGACATCGTGTCCCCAAGAACAACGAGTCGCCAACGGACCTGTTCTAAAAATTGGAACAATTCACCAGTGAACAGCGTCTGTTTTACTTTATCCTGTACGTTGCTATTCTTCTTTAATCACATCTGCATTTATATAGATGTGAAATTACAATATCTAAAAAAAGCATTTAAAACATGTTTATTATACATGAAGTTAAATAAGTTTAGTAGGACGTCTCAAACCGTGAAGGAGCTCGAGATCCGTTTCAAAAAGGTTGGTGACCCCTGCGATAGTTAAACCATTACTCTTTTAAGCGAAAGTGAAGAATATGGTTAATATAGCGGGGAGGTAGGGTTGTCTATTGCTCTTCTTTTCATCTCTAGACCCGAAGGACGTAAAGGAGTACTTAATTGGGCTAATTAAAATACGCGTCTAATTTAAATCGCGCATTTGAGGTTTTGCAAATCCGGAAAGCTGCGCACCATGACAGCTAAGAACATCACTTAATTTAGTAACGACGAATCCGAATAACATCCCATTACATACGTAGGATATATTTTGTCCTCAGCAGATGTGAACACGCGGTATTTGTAGATCTATTGTCCGTTTATTTTGATGACCGGACTGGGGCCGTTTATCTTCAGGACCAACCTGGACCAAAAAAACTGAAATAACTGCACAGAGCTGATGGTCGCCAACACAACCACGTGATTCCCATGATGCAACGCGAATGGCTATTAAAACCGTAGACCCGCTCTTTTCTGTCTTTCTCTCGTCGCAGTCTTCTTGAGGTATGTCATGTCATTTTTCTGGCCTGGCAACATAAACGTCGTATTGTCAGTTTGTTTCGTATTACTCGGCATTTAATGAGTTTTTTTCCAAAACTATTTTCTTGCAGTCGAATCCTTAGCGCTGCACGTTTTTAGTAGTTTTAAGCTGCATTTTTGTGCGGGCGTAGAGACGAACACGTGTTTTGAGGTGAAGCTCCTAGGCCTGGTATTAGTATAGGCCTGAGTTATAGAATAACATATAAAGCGGTTATGGGCTGTGAGCAGGGACCGGGGTTTATAAGCGGTATTTTACAGCTGAGTGTGATGATACTTGTGTTGGTAGGGACATCTGAGAATCTGATGAATTGCCAACCTTTCTGACTCGGCCCGGTGAATAATGAATGATGATCATTGCCTGCGTTGTGATCTGCGTGAAGCTAAACTCCTTTTAATCGTTTTAGATTGCAGATGTGGCGTTTACGGTCATCGGTGTTGTGCTGTAAGGTGAGTTGCTTTTTCTTGCAGTGGCCTACACGAAGTGTGCGTCATTGAAAATAACGCCTGTGATGATCTTATTAAATAAGAGTAGTGGACAGAAGAGGTTTCTGAGAAGTCTGAAACTGAGGCATACCATGTTTAAGGAATGGCTTGTTTGTTAAATATATGCGCTAAATCTTTCCTCTCGCGTTCTTGATGCAGGCCAACATGTCCTGTAAGTGGCGACTACGTCAGAGGTAACGATCAGTTTTGTATGAATTTCCTTTTTCTGTGATCACGTGTACGCCGATCATGTAGCAAGATTACTTTTCATTTCTATGTAACTAGCGTTTTAGTTTAGAGAAATGCAAGTTACTAAACATGAGTCAGAGAATATCGGAAAATCTCGAATATCGTGATTTGGGCAGTCTGGTGGCTGTACTTATTCGATCGTACCCTTTGTCGGCAGGTGACTGCATGGGCAGTTGCGGAATGTGACCAGATGGTGAGCGGCTTTCATTGATTTGCTTATTAACTCGGATCAGATACAGTGATGATTGCATAGTTCAGCAGAGAACCCGTGACGATCCACGCCTGTCTTTCGCTCCTAGCTGATGTGTCTTTGCTGTCTTGGTTTGCTGCATAAGCACAGTACGTCCCGATCTTGACTGGGTCTTTCCACAGGGATGTTGGTGACTTAAACTGACTCTGGAAGACTCATCAGGTGAGAATCCAGAGTTTGGGGGGGGCTTCTTGGTTTTTGCACTACCTTGAAATAACTGTTCATGATGACCAAAAAAAATTGGGAATCTCTCTGAAAAAGAATGAGAGAGTCTTTTTGGACTGAAACGGCCTGTGGAATATCTGTGTTCTGACTGGCTGTACCAGTGTACTAACAGCTCTTCTCTCGCAGGAGACTGGGGATGTGACCAGGGTGAGTGTCCCTCTCTCTATTTGAGGGTTATTGTGTGGTTTTCGTAATTCAGCATGGAGTTTGGTTTTACTGGTTTGGTGTCTCCTAACAGCTTTGTGGATCTAATGTGCCTTCTCTCTCTCCAGAGGTTGGATGCCCTTTCTGTCAGTGTTGGTGGCGAGAGATGCTGCAACTCACAGCTCTGTGGTGCCAGGTGATGAGTCTGGACCGTGCTGGAAGGACCTGAGGTTCTTTGGAGAGCCAACAGGTATGAGACGCTGACTTGAAAGCTGCCTCACTCCCGTGGAGGTTTGGGATGAGTGATGAGCCTAATTGAACTCTCTCACTGAGTAGTTGATGATGCAAAAATTCTGACTGCATCCCTTAGCTGCCAAGTGCCGCCTTCCCCAGTAAATCTGGTTTCTTAACCCACCCCAACTCTCTCTCCCTTGCAGGAACCAGGATCTGCGTGTGACCCGTACATCTCAATGAAGACTCCCTCCGACTTTGTCACTTCATTGTACAATAAAGTTGTATTTTAAAACCCTCTTGATTTACAGCATGTTCACATTTTGCCGTAACTTCATTCACGTGGCTTTGAGTCCGGTTCTGCTTCTGAACCATACAAATGAGGACTTGCTCTTCCACAGGACTTTTTAAATCGGCTCTGTGCTGCTGCTCGGTGGGTAGGGTGCTGCACTAACACTCTACGTGAGCTGCTAGGGGGCGGCACTTAACCTAGATCATCTCTTATGTCAAAGCCTCAGTGTGCTCACCAGAGTAAAGGGTCAGTGTCGTTCCTGTGGTTGGCAGTTTAGTAATTTCATTTGTTTTTATTCCTGTCCTTTGTTGGGGGTTCATTCCTCAAGCCCCATGTGTCTTGCATGAATCCGTTGGTCTAGCGTCTGTGGTAGGATTTGATGGGCTCTGGAAGGGCCTGGCTTTTCCAAAAGAACCTCTAAACCTGTCCTGTGAAGACTTCCTGCTTTGTAGACTCCACCTCCTGGGGATGCTGCACTCGGTCACTGAGGTGCACAGCTCGTGTTTCCTGTGCCATTTCAGGATCTCACCTGCAAGTAGTGTCATTCATTGAAAATTGCTGACTCTCCTGGCCGGAACCAGACTGGCTCTTCCTGCACTGATAGTGTGTCTTAGTGACACTGTGAGCACACAATGCTGACACAGTCTGTCCTGAATGCTTTTGCAGTGCCTATATAAACCATTTCCTGATTTCTTTCAACGAAGCTGCTAACCTTAAGGACAGCCGTGTGTGTTAATGTGAGAGATGCTGTATATAGAACCGTCCTATGCATACTGTAGTTTTGACACTTGCACACCTTACATATATGTAAATATAAATAAATTGGTCAAGAAAACATGCTGAACATCATGGGCTGTCATGTTTATTGTCTAGCAGAGTTAGAATGCAGTTCCTTGTGGCGTCCTCCGCTTGCCGCTGTCACATGGGTCCTGAGCTGACACTGGATTGGCAGTTCTTAGCTTCCGGCTGTATATTGCATTATGGGAAATATGCAGAGGATCAGGCTTGCTAAAGCTGCTGTGGAGGTCGAGGAGGGAAGGAACACACATAGGCTGGTGGGTGCGCGAAGGCTGTGGATCACCCTGATTGGCTGCCATCTGTCTGCCTGTCTGTGCCTGCTGTACAGGTGTTGGAGTTCTGCACAGCAAGTGTAGACAGGCAGACACACGACAGCTCTGCCGAGTCCCACGTGCGGCTCCCCCAACACGATGCGTGGCTCACCAACCGTGGCACCTCCTTCAAGAGCAGCCCTGCGTGCTACCCGCAGTGGCCAGAAGGTGGCGCAGCAGTTAAGGAACTCTACATTTAACTGTCAACTTTTCACACCGAAACAGCTTCAGAACCCAGAGAAAGAACACAGACTATAAAGCAAGTGTCAACTTCTGGTTAAGGTGGATAGTTAAGGTGGATAATGATGCAAATTACTGTCAGATGTGCTGTTTATTAACCCTCAAGAAACGTATCTAAAGAGGATAACATTTCTCAGATTGTTCTGTTATGTTGTTGATTCGATGTGACAAGAGCTGACTTGCTGACTTTTATTGGCGATTTAACGTTTCACACAGATTCCACTTGGGTCTGTTAGCTCCATCATCTTAATACCTCTAATGTCGCAAAGCTCAACGAAAGCAATGTACTGGATTCTCTTTGGTGACCATTATCCCTCTCACCATGCTAAGATTCACCATGAAGTTGCGTGAAGTCTGCTGCTATTTTATTACTCAGCTCAAATTAAAGTGCTATATATTCTCACCTGTAAGATGTGCTGTAAAAGCATTTGGTGAATGACCAGAAACTTACAGCCAGTTCCAACTGCAGCTTGTGGCCCGACAGCCCAGTCATGGTGAAACGCTGAGTTCTGTCGACGAGGCAGGTTTGCCGCATGATAACTGGCAGTGATGGGTAATGGGGGGCAGCTATTTCCTCTGGTCCCGGTACTCGCCACATGCTCAGCCCCAAGGGGGGTTTCCTCTGGGGGGAGCGGTGTGTGAGCTCAGGCTCCCGGGGGGGTGCGGCTGGGCCACAGCCTCCGCTAAAACATGCCTGCTAGGCCTTCAGCCGAACCCTGCACCGCCACCTTTTTTACAGCTGCTGAGACAGTGCCATACATCAGCCCCCCAGCGCGGTCCACTGGGAGTTTAGGCATTTGGGTGGGGGGGGTCAGTTTGGAGTTGCCTTGAATCACACAATCTCTCCTGGTCTCGCTCGTTACATGGAGACGCTCATGCCGGCCTGCGCTCTCTCCTACACTCACACACACCGGCCCCATAAGGAGCCCCACACGCTGCCTCATATGCAGCCCCACACGCTGCCTCACATCCAGCCTCACACGCTGCCTCTCATGCAGCCCCCAGACACAGCCGCATACGCTGCCTCACATGCAGCCCCCAGATGCAGCCTCACATGCTGCCTCACATGCAGCCCCCTCACACAGCCTCACATGCAGCCCCCAGATGCAGCCTCACATGCTGCCTCACATGCAGCCCCCAGATGCAGCCTCACATGCAGCCCCCAGATGCAGCCTCACATGCTGCCTCACATGCAGCCCCCAGATGCAGCCTCACATGCTGCCTCACATGCAGCCCCCAGACGCAGCCTCACATGCTGCCTCACATGCAGCCCCCAGATGCAGCCTCACATGCTGCCTCACATGCAGCCCCCGGACGCAGCCTCACATGCAGCCTCACATGCTGCCTCACATGCAGCCCCACATGCTGCCTCATATGCAGCCTCACACACTGCTTCACACGCTGCCTCACATGCCGCCCCCAGATGCGGCCTCACACGCTGCCTCACATGCAGCCCCAGATGCAGCCTCACATGCTGCCTCACATGCAGCCCCCAGATGCAGCCTCACACACTGCCTCACATGCAGCCTCACACAATGCCTCACATGCAGCCCCCACACTGCTGCCTCCCAAAGGTGCCTTGCAGAGCAGTCTGACTGACATTTACCCCTCGAGCCAGTCTGTCCCCTCGTACAGACCACACTGCCTCCTCTCCCATCAGGTCTCCTACTTCCCATGATGATCACCTTCACACTCCATCTCTGTCTCTCTTTCTCTGTCACCCCCCTCCTTTCGCCCACCTTCCTGCCATCTTTTTTCCCCATTTCTACCCCCGCCTGCACATTTTTTCAGCCCCCTTCTTCATTTTCTCTCTCTCTCGTCCCCCTGTCTCCAACCCCACCTCCCCCAAGAAGCCCATGCTCTCCCTGCCTTCACTGGGACCTCCAGCCCCAAAAAGCCTATATAACTGCCATCCCCCCCAAATCGTCCACCTGTTTGCACCTGAACAGACAAAGCAGGGCGCCCTCATCAACATCCCCTGGTTTATCAGACGTCCTGCCACAGTCCAGCCCCCGGTGCCGTGGCCCCCCCACAGCGGCCCCCCCGGCCATCCACTCCCAGGCCGTTTAAATCCGAGCGTGAAATCTGACACCCTCTCTCAAGTCACGTAAACGGTGAGGGGTCGAGTGGGACCCGTTGGACCCCCCCACCTCACGGCACCAGCCTTACAGTCTCAGCTCCTCTATGGACCCCCTGTGGATGATCCGCCGCCCCTCCAGCGGTTCTGGACAGCGCCCGCGTGGACGGAGCCCTCCCATGCACAGTCTAACCAATGTGCAGACTACTGTACACCAGAATAACTCTGAACAGGTAGTCTGAACACTGGGACGACGGAGCAGGAGCCTGAAGCGTCCCCAAGGTGCCGGCGTCCCGCAGGAGAATCCCCCTCCTCCGCGGGTGTCCCCTTCCGCAACCGCCGGCCATATCGTCCCGCTCGGAGCGCCCGGTCCCGCCGCTGCCGTCCTGTCCGCTCCGGGGCCTTGCAGAGTATCCGCCTTGACGTGGCACGTTGCTCAGAGGACTGGGGAGTCTGGCAGCTCGTTTGGGAAAGGGATGATATTTTAAAAAAGGGCTGGGGAGGAAAGGGGGCGTGGCCAAGCACCCATATAAGGAGTGACGTGATCTTTGGGGGAGCAGCCCCCCCCCCCCCACCACCACTGGTTCTGCTCGCCTCTGCCCAGTTCTACCTCCTTTGTGGGTCGGGCCCAAACCAAGCATGTTTTTTCCACTTGCTCGCTCCCTCTGTCTCTCTCTCTCTCTCTCTCTCTCTCTCTCTCTCACTCTCTCCCCCTCGATCCCTCTTTCCCTCTTTTCACTACCCGTTGCTGTAAAGCGGTAACAGATGTTGCAGACTTAACGCCAGGCAGCCGTTTAATCGCGGGGGGGGGGGGGGGGGGGGGGGCGGGGGGGGGGGGCGGGCGGGGCGGC
>JABFDZ020000047.1:15220064-15239963 GCA_019775955.2 Pollimyrus isidori
CGCCAGGAGTACAATGCGCTGCTGGACATCAAGACGCGCCTGGAGATGGAGATCGCAGAATACAGGAGGCTGCTGGATGGAGAGGCCACAAGCAGGTTAGTTATACATTGTATAAACTTCTGTAATGTATCTATCTGCCCTAATTACTTATCCTTAACTGGGACAACATGAACTCATGATCATATTTTTTTATTTTTCAGCTCATCAACCACCACAACACGCAAGGTGGTGACAGTTGTAGAGGAGGTGGTGGACGGAAAGGTGGTCAGCTCTACGTCCTCCGCCAGCTCCAGTTCTGTAGCCAAATGAGAGAACCAGCCAAGACAATAAAGCAAAATCAAATGCTGGACCTTATATGGTGTCATTCTGGTTTTTTTTAAATTCATGAGTGATGAATAAGAGAATAGTTCCAGGAAGAAAGCTAGAACACAAATACTGTACACACACACACACACACACACACAAAGAGCTACAGTAAGCGTGGGAGCCAAACACAGATGTAAGACTATAGTTCTGCCCACTGGATGACCCTATGAGGTTGTCATTCAGGGCAAAAAGATAAATAAGATAAATCTAAAGACATAACAAAGCTATAGCTCATCTGCAGCTGCCTGAAATAAATCAATCATTTTCAGGTCGTGACTATTTTCTTGCCAGTGACAAGAATCCAAATGCAGTGCAACCAGATTTTAATGGCAAAAGGCAGGAGTCGTAGTCAGGTACAATAGCACGGCTCAAAAATCCAGTACACCTATCCTGGGGGTGAAGGGTAAGGAAATCGTACATGCAGACACGAGGAAAGTGATGCGCAAACTCACTCCAAGAGCAGAATATGATTGCATAATTAGAGGGCTACAAAATGGGAAGGGAATTCAGCCAGATCCATGAAGCAGAGAGAGTAAATGATCGGCTAGTTCCAATCGCGGACTCACATTTCACAATTAGGTACCAGATTTTGCAGGTTGAAGTAGCCACTATGATTAACGCTTAATCAACCGCCACTATCAGTATTCACGTGAAGCAAACTGGGTGAGGAGGTATGGCTATGGTGAGGGTCCAAACCCCATCCTCACACTATGCACGTGTTTGAGATGCAAATGTTGGTTATTTGAATACAGTTTACTGAGTCCCTGTGACACAGGATTAATGGAAAGGTGGATGATGACTTACTTATTTTTTCTTTATTTGTGTTCAGATGAAGCAGACTGATAAGCATTAGTGTAAAATCGAAAGTCTCACATGTTTTATATCCGCCTGTCACAGATGATCCTTCTTGGGTATTGAATGTTTAAATTTCTCAGATACCCCAAAAATTTCACACACTGAGCCTGTCAAATTTCCCACCGTTTAAAAAGCTCAGCGAGTTTTCGTTATAGAATCATTGGGTAACGCTTTACATTAACGGCACCTTCATAATGCTTTTATATTGCATTCATAAAACGTTCAGTACACCTTCATAATGTATTCATTAACTGTTCATAAATCATTCATAAACATCATGTATGTATACCTCAACATCCTAACATCCCTTAACAGCTGTAATATACATTAATAACAAAAATTAAATAATAATAACAAATATTATAATTGTATAAACATGTAATGTTTGTTATTAATGTATATTAAAGCCATTAAGGGATGTTAGGATGTTAAGGTCTTGTTTGCATGCTGCTTATGAATTTTCAAAGAATGCATTATGAATGTCCTGCCCCAATCGTCCGCTCCTTCCGTGTGCCACGCCCCCCTCGTTAACCTTATATGGATGTCTATCAGCTGGTTCCTATTGCTGTCCTTAGTGCAATGCATTTAAGTCTGTGAGTATGTTTTCCCCAGTCCAGTCATTGAATTCTGATGTCCATCTGTAGTGTTGCCTCCTGTGTTTTTCCATAAACACACGATTACCATACTGCTGCTTCTGTTCTGCTTCCCTGCTCCACGCCCAAGCATACAGCCATGACAGAATGACCGGGCAAGCCTGGCAATGCGCCAATACGCCTGCCAGACGACAAGCTGGCCTGTGTCCTGAGGCTGATCTCGGAAACCTATGTGCTCTGTGATCCTTGCCTGTACTGGGGGGATGCCGGCTGCCGACTGACACCTGAAGGCAGTGATGTACTACCAGACAGCATGGAAAAAGACAAAGAAGTAGAATCGAAGACGAGAGACCACGGAGATCTTCCTAAGGGCCATCTCTGCTGCGTGTCGGGAGTATACCCCCTCGCGATTTCCAATCCGGCGGTGTTCGGGCCTGATGTCACCGCCGCCACTTCAGCCGCCCGCCGCTTTACCGGAACGGAAGCACAAAGCCCACATCGCCACTGTGTCCCTGCAGCTGCCCGATGCTCGTCTGCCAGACGCCACCATCGCCTTACGAGGTACACGGATAGGTGCCAGGGTCAACACTACTGGATCAACACAGAGTCAACACTATTGGGAGTGACTGAGTCACTACTGTCATCCTGGACCACGTTAGCTGATTTATGCATGAGACCGAAACGTTTGAACCTTTCTTCCTCCTCCCTAACAAACAGTCATCACTCACCCGCCAGTCAGAGATAAAAGGCTTCAGGTCTGACCGCAGATGTGTGTTCTTCTTATTTAACCTTTGATACAGTTTGTGAACAAACGTCCCCTGAATTAGCTTCCAATCATAACTGAAACCCACACCGTGGTTCTTCTGACTCAAACAGGATTAAGTGTTTCGCCCCCATAATCTGAAGAAAGAACTGCTGTACACTCTCCCAGTACTGCTGCCTTGCTGTACTAAATTCCTGAAAAAGTTCTGTACTATCTTTATCCCTCATGTGAAAACGGATTAAGTAATCATCTAGTCATCTTTGTGCATCAGCATCTCCCTAAAAGTACCTGACTTAGTGATTTTAAGCACCGTTCTAATAATCTATTAATAATAACCTCTTGTATCCCCACATCAGTCTGTTTACACAGGTTTACTATATGACCTGCCAGAACCCATCAGATAATTGACCCCCGTGAATCTTGAGCTCCCTACGTGGAAGCAGTGCCACCACATCCGTCAGCCGTACCACTGGTCCAGACATATCAGGAGACGTACTCAGTCTGCCATGGGTCCCCCCACCATAAGTGTCAGTGACCACTGGGGCGGCGACCTGCCAAGCAGGAACCTACTGCTGCATCTCTGCTCGCTGCGGTGGAAAGTTCAGCATTCGCCCTGGAAGTCGCCGCTGCAGGCTGGCCAGTCGACTCTGCACCTGGGTGGATCAGGTCATCCAGCAGAAGAAGAAGGTGAGACGTGCCTTCATCCTCTGCCTCCCTCAGTCTGCCACGTCTCACATTACCTACAATGAAATCATAAAGCTCTAGTTCATTTGCTGTGACCAAATTGACAGTCTCTTGGCCGTCATCTACGCCTGTAGTTGTGTGGCCGTCAATGTGGAAGCCCTTCTCGTTCTGGTCGTCGCAGTCCCGGCTGTCCCCACAAGGTCGCGCCGCGATCCCGGAAGCCTGCAACACTCAGGCCTGGTGGGAGTGCAGTTAACATCCCCTCACTGATCCACCCAGCTAGCGCCCCCTGCTGTCCTGGTGGCGCGTAAAGAAATAAACACTATACAAACTAAAGATCACTACTGTAAGGTCTTGTCTTTATAAAAATATGCAAACTGTTGGTAACTAGGTTGTTCTAGTTTTTCAATAAATTTTGAGCTTAAAATAGTATTGATTGTATTTGTCGAAAATAAGATTTTACTTAAAATATTAACTTTTGCAGCATTTTTTTTTGTATAATTCACATAAATGATGCAATGGGCTGGGGTATGTTTCCCAAAAGCATAGTCGCTAATTACATTAGCGACTTACACATTTAGAACTACACAACTGATTCTAAGTTGGTAATGGGAGCTGAAGCATGGGAGCGGCGGAAACAAAACTAAAAATGACGGCAGCTTTTTTTGCAGCCCATAAAGGCACTGCACAGAAATATCAACCACACTCCTATTGCATGCAACCGAGAAACACAAGATCTGGAGCTGGAGTGTACGGCACACAGATGATAACTACTTACAGAGACCACAGAAAAAGTATTTACAACACAGAAAACAAACAGGGCTATGTACATAGCTGGCAGACATGCCTGACATGCTAATAGTCTCCACATAGCGGAGCCATTTCACTGGCACTACAACATTATTATACATACAAAAGCTGCTTGGAAGGGCAAAGCATGCGGTGTATACCTTTGTCTTCAACCAGAAGGGAACCGTTTTGAAGGCTGGCATCCTGATCACGACAATGGGGTGACATCAGGGCCCAGATAGTGGCATTCGATTGCCCCATTCAGTCCCCTTTGCTGAAGCCTAAAGCCCATGCAGCGAATCCTGGGTGAAGGGAAGAGAAGTGAAGCCCTGAAAACAGAGCAGGTATCTATTGTTTTTGTGCTGCTGAAAGTAATGAGTGATACTTTATTGATCCCTGTGGGGAATTTCTCTGTTTGCCAAAGCCTTTGCTGATTTCCTTGACACGTACAGATGAGAGCAGCCACCTACGGTGCCTGTGGAGCTGGGGGGGTTAAAGGCATTGCTCAAGGGCCCACGGATGTGCGGCTATTCAGCTGAGGCTCAGGCCTTGAGCCACACATCTCCCCCCTTCCCTCCGATAACTTTCCCCGATGAGGGATATTGCCCCATCTCTGCCTCCAGTGCCTTACTGCTGGTGACAGTGGTGGAGAATGCAGACACCTAGAGATGCTGCCACTGAGCAATGGGATTTCGGCTGGGAGAGGGAATAGCCCGGGATGGTCGACAGGATACCTGAACTGCGACATATTTCAGGAGGTCTAGAGCTGGTCCTGCTCTCTTAGTCCAGTGTAAACTGGAGAAAAAAACAATACATTTAGCTTACCGCTGTTTATGAGCTCCCTCTCTCTCCGAGCGTGTGTGCTGTGTCCATAACCCCCTCTTCTCCCCCTCCTGCTCAGTGCACATATGCAAACTCCACCACGCATCGCGTAGCTGACCAATCACATGTGGCTTGAACAGAAACAATTAGAGGAATAAAAAATCAACAGAGCAGCTCCAGCTCCCAGGCAGGCTCCGATCGTTCACTTCGAAGAGCCGGTGTTGTCTTGTATTCCCACAGAGCCCCACAAGACTCAGGTGGAATAATAAAAGCCATATATCTGCGAAGTTTACGCAAGGCTTTTCATTTTTTCCCCACCTTACTCTTGTCCTTCAGGTTACAGAACAATCATCAAAACTGCACCTCTTTCCAATTGGCCCCTTTCAGTTGGGGCGTGTCAGTCACTGCCTCCTCCACTCAGCTAAGAAGGCACCATTTACACCACGCACAGTTCACTCCATGCCCATGCAGTAAAGTTAGAACCTGCTAGCAGCCTTTCTTAATCAAAGTAAAACAGCTCATAACCTTGATTCTATCTCATTCTGTAGTTCTTATACATTTTCTAATAGTCCTGAAGTTTCAGTTGAGTTTATACGTTTCATCTGAGCATTAACTTGATTCATTAAATATCCACCAGTTACAGCAGGCTGCTTGTGCTTGCCTGCGAGTTACTGGATTGACTGCTAGCTACTAGTTACTGCAGTTGTCTTGTAAAAAGGTAGACAATCATTGGGATACAAACAGATTATTAACTGGTTAGGTAACACAAACAAAAGCAGCGCATAGGTGGCTCATTAAGAAGCAGACAACGTCAGCCCCTGCCACAGTCCATTTTTCTAAATCCACTGTTGAGCCCAGCACTGCTGCTACCAACACGGAGCAGAGCACCTTTACATGCACGTCAGAGACTGCAATTGTACATCCTCCATCACAAGACCTCCATAGGCCTATAGACCAGGGCTCAGTTGTTCAAAAGGTGTAATCTGGATAAAAACTAATTTTGAAATCCCTTTTTTGTTATCCAGGATCATGTAATCCCTCTCAGTTTTATCCCAGTTGTTCAAAGCAAAGTAGGATTGGATCAGTCTGATCCAAATTTTCAAGATTATCAAATCCAGATAATGTGTGCTCTAAATTAGACTGCATATCACATTGAAGGCCACTAGGTGCGTAAAAACAAACAAGTAGAATAGCCAGCATAGAGTAACTCAAAGTGTATTTATTTGAAGAAACAAAAAGAAAACACAGAAAATACAAACATCCCATTTTCAATATCTTTTGACCAGCCAGACCATATCACATTCCATATTTCAAATTCAACCTTGAAACATGAGGAAAGCACACACACATTCAGCCTCCTTCTTCTGCGGAATGATCAGACATCTGGGTTTTCTGAAAACGAATCTCAAGTCTGGCTTTGGTTTGCTGCAGTCTGGGCTTTGTTCCTCTGCCAGGCAAATCTGTACCTCTGCTCGTTCAGTTTCTCTTTTAAGAAGTGCCCTGTAGGCATCATCATCATCTTTGTTTGGCAAAGGATGTTTTAAGCCTCTTTGACTTCCTGTTGCAGTGGTAAGTGTCTCTACTTGTGTAGATCCACCTTTTCCAACTTCTTCCACAGTAACTGTACTGAGATCAAGGATCTCCGTTACGTTACCTCTGCATCAGTAGGATCTGATTCACCTTCCCCTTCAGCTGTGGGCTCACCATCACCTGCAACACATTGAATCCCATGTAGAGCTTGTCAATGCTCCCCTCCAATAATGTCAAGAACCAAGTATTCACCTCTCTTGAAGGGCTTGTTGCCTGTTTGAGTGCTTTTTGCCTCTGAGTGGTCCTTTGTTGCTTTGGCCTTTAGATTCTTCCATCTAAATTTGATCTGATCAGTCATCCTCTTCTGGCCATATCCTGTGCCCAAACATCGTTTTTCTTTTTGTCGGTCAGTTCTCCTCCCTTTGTAGAACTAAAATGTCCTACTATTAAGGCATAATGATGCCTTACACCCTCCAGCAGTGAATGGGTTTCTGACACTGTGAAATTAGATCCTTTTGAGTCCATGGTTCCACCTGTTTGGTGGTACACAGAGGTTATATGAGCGAATTATTGGTACAACCCTTCCTACTCTCCAAGAACTGTACTTATCCAGAGTGAGCAAAAAGGCTGGCAAAATCACTCCGGACCCCTCATATCCAGCACATTCCCTCTTTGAACTGTTGCCGTCCGGACGGCGCTACAGAGCACTGAGCACCAGAACAGCCAGGCACAGGAACAGCTTCTTCCCTCAAGCAATCCATCTCGTGAACACTTCACAATAAACGTGGAACACACAACACTATTATTCATTCACTTATACAGTACAGTTATTTATTTAACACACATACTTAGTTACACTTCAAATTGCACCTTACGTACGTATATTGTACAGTTATTGCTATTCTTGCACATTGTATCTCTTATATAATTGTATGTTGTTCTTTTTATTACGTCTTTTTTCGTGTCTGGTCCTGTCACTGTCATTCTATTGCACCGTGGAACTTATGTCACTATAACAAATCCCTAGTATGTGGAAACATACATGGCAATAAAGCACATTCTGATTCTGATATTAATGATTAAGTCAGTTTCTCTGTACACCTGTAGGGGGCGCCGTTAAAGCATTGCAAAAAAAATGTAGCTGTAGACACTGGGGGCTGATTGTCCCCATGTGGCTTTTCACTTTGTGTGTGTGTTTTGCTATAGACGCCATCCTGAATATGGTGAACAACCTTGCAGTCAACGTGTTGGGGGGCAACGCCGCTCAGGACGGTACGAGGCCCCCCCATGCTTCCCGCTACCATTACCCTGGTAACCCCCCCCCCCGAGTATTAAAGCCACGCTCTCCCCCCCAGGAAATGTGTCTGCGGAGGCTGTGAATGTGTCTGAAGATTCCGCTGTGACAGAGACCCAGCTCAGCCTCCCTCCCACCTCCGTCCCAGAGTGAGTCTCACGCAGGAACCGCCGGATCACATGGGGGGGGGGGGCAGCATTGGTTAATTAGTATCACGCCCGTCAGCTGCCACCTGGGGCTTCGGTATTTAGTTACTGTATCTCCTGTTTAACTCACTGCAGCTCAGCCGCGTCAGACTTAGTTTGGTGATGGTTTGGTTATGTTGCCCCCCCCCTCTCCCCCCCCAGGAATGAGACTGTGGTTCCGGACTCGCCAGATACTCCAGAAGAACCGGGGCCCCCCGTGCCAGAAGAGAGTCCGATCGTGGTCCTCGTGGAGGATGAGGAGGACGAAGAAGAATGCGACCGGGTAACTGTGACTGCTGTGGAGCCGGACGAGGAGGCGGAGCCCTTGACCTCGGGGGGGCCTGATCCCAGGCAGCTGGAGAGCGACGCCCTCTGCGAGGAGGTCTCTGGGATCTCCTGCCGTGCCACCTTCCTGGAGTATCTCCGCCTGTGGTGCTCTGTGACTCTGGGCCGGCGACGTAGGCGTCAGGCTGACACCCCGCCGACTCCGCATCTGGACCGCGCCCTGCAGCCGCTTCCTGAGGAAGACGGCGCCTCCTCACGCGAGGAGGTTCCCGGGCAGACAGAGCTCCCCCGCAGCCCTAACCATATGGCCCAGAGCCCAGCCCTGGAGCCCAGCCAGTCCCCGTCTCCTCTGCTACAAGGCTTCATCGCCACCACCGGCACCTCCTCAGTTGAGATGCCTATGTCCTCGAGCCAGGAGCTCCAGGACAAGGGGGCTATGTCCGTGAGGGGAGGTGCCGAGGAGCAGCAGGAGAGCCGGACTCTTGACACCAGCAGTGACGTCAGTATCTCCATCCGCAGCTTCTCAGAGGAACCCAGGGCTGACACTGAGCATGGAGGCACCATCACACCCACTCAAGCCCTCCCTCTTGAGACCCCCCTGGCCACAGAGGTGCCAGCACCTCCAGGAGATCCAGATGGGGGCCAGGCTGTACCTGGGGAGGCCCCGAGAGGGGCAGACTCAGCAGAGTCCCCAGAGCCGCCTCAGATGCTCCCAGACAAACAGGAAGAGTCCCTGGAAGACCTCCTCAGCGTTACCTCCAGCAACGGGCCGGGCCACCGCACCACCACAGACTTTTACGCCGAGCAGAACTTCTCCGATCTGGCCAATGGGAACCACGTGCATGGATCCAACCAGAAGGAGTCTGTCTTCATGAGGCTGAGCAACCGGATTAAAGCCTTGGAGATGAACATGTCACTCAGCGGACGCTACCTGGAGGAACTCAGCCAGAGGTGACTTGTTACTAACACGCTTGTCAATTGGCCGACTGCCTCCCCCGCAACCACTAATGCGCCTGTCTATTGGCTGCCTGCCCCCACCCCACCCCCACCCAATAACTGAGCAAATGCCATTTCTGCAGGTATAAGAAGCAGATGGACGACATGCAGAAAGCCTTCAATACCACCATCATCAAACTTCAGAATACCTCAAAAATGGCGGAGGAGCAGGTGAACGGCCGGTCGGCACTTGTAGAACGCCAGCTGGTTCTGGCAGCCTTTGCTAACGCCGACATCACCCTAAATGCCCCTCAGGACCACAAGCAGACTGAGTCCATCCAGCTTCTGCAGGTCCAGTTGCACAACATCACCGAGCTGCTCTTCAACCTGTCAGCCGCCGTCCACAGCCTGCAGAGGGAGGTGAGGTCGGGCGTCAGAGCCACCGTCGGCCTCCTGCTTCAGCCCAGAGCGCCATCTCACCACGGTTCCTCCGCAGGCCTCCGGCCGACAGACCTACCTGCTGCTCAGCCTTCTCCTCTGCGTCTCCCTTGGGGTCCTGCTCTGCGTCCAGTGTTGTAGAGTCGCTGCCCCTCCGTTCCCGGAGCCTGACGCCGACGGCATCTACTGGAGCCCAAAGAGGTACATAGCATAAATCCCACCACATCTCTTTGCGTTATGTCAACTTCCTTAGATGAAACACATCTCTGGACCTCGTAATGGTGACTCTCTGAACTTGACCCGTCATATCTCGGCCATTTTCCGTCTTCCTCTCTAGGTGTTTCTCCTCGTATGATGACCTGAGCCTGTTGCGGAAGGTCCCCCGTCCCCTGCTACGGTCCCGGTCGCTCCAGTTTTCCCCGGGTGAGGCACCTGTTCAGTTCTTCAGAGCCACACGTTCCCGAGACCTCGCCCCGTCTCACATCCATCCATCCATTTCCCAAACCGCTTATCGCGGGGGGTCTGGAGTCTATCCCGGAAGCAATGGGCACAAGGCAGGGAACAACCCTGGATGGGGGGCCAGCCCATCGCAGTCGCCCCGTCTCCCGTTACTGGGGATTCGCGCCCGTGGCCCTGGGGAGGTTCGGAGACGGCGGGACTCCAGAGGCACCCAGTGCCTCCGCACCTGCTCCCAGAAAACGCCCTCGATGTCCTTGAGATACCTACATCTGAGTACCTCTCACGTGCCAAGCCCAGCAGAAGGGGAATCCCCAGACGGGGAATCCCCAACAGGCATCTGTGCAGTTGCAGATACTTACAGTGATGCCACTCGGGTTCAAATTGTTTCACAACCTACTGATGTTTCCGCTTTCGACTCGGCACTGCAGCTGCTGGTCAGAGTGGCTCAAAGTCAGCCGTCTGACTGGTTTTTAGGTTGATAGTTTGAAAAGACCACTTTCTTAGAATTTTTCTGAGAAATTTTTCTTGGAATTTGGGTGTTTTGCTGGGCGGGATCATGGTTGTCGAGAGATACTTGGTGTGCTAGAGAAAGAGGTATAGATGTTTCAAAATTGCCATTCCTGCTCCACAATTGTTTCAAAATGGCGCCATCAGCATTTACTGACAGACGCCATCTGAATGGTGTTGTTTCTCAAACAGATTTATAATAACATATAATAATCACGCATTTAACATAAAAGTAAGACTTCGAATGGATTTATATTTATGGCTTCTGTCTGTATAGGCTGATTGAGGTTTCAAAATGATCGTTTCAGATGGTTTGAAGTAGGCGTCCCTACGTATAGATCTGGCACAATGTCGTGCCGGGTGCCGGGTTCGAGCCTGCCCAGCCGGCCTAACATCCCCGTGTCTGTGCTCCATAGGTCCAGCTGACACAGAGCCTCTCAAGCGCCCTCCTGAGCACAGAAAGGTAGGGGTCCGTTGGACCGTAATGGTGTTTGCCCCCCCTGCCCGTGAAAAGTACGGGCATTTTTCATCCTGCAATGAAAGTACCTGACACGGATGTACATTTCCTGCCCCCCCGCCCAGAAGAAGCTCCACACCGCGAAGGTAGAGGGGGTGGAGACGCTGCGGCCCTCGATCCCGGGCTCGGCGCTGCCCAACGGGGCCGCGCACCACGGCAGGCTTCCGCGCGGCCTCCTGCGTGCCCCGGGGGCAGCGGACCCCACCTCCGAGGGCTCCTCCGAGGGCTCCTCCCACTCCGAGGAGTCCTACTTCTGCGGGATCGCAGCCTCGGCCTGCAGCCGCCTCTGCAATGGGCAGCCCCCCCCCAGGGGCAAGCCCGAGAGGCGGGGCTACAGACGGAGGCGCTCTAGACTGGCCGACACCTTGGCCACACCCCCAGGCGCACAGAGGGGGGGCCTTGCTGGGTTCCGGGTGCCAGCCCTTTCGGGACCTGTCTGACTGATGATTTACCCCCCCCCCCGCAGACTTGACACTCCCCTGTCTGAGCTGCAGAGATGTGACTGGACAGAATGGGGAGCGTACCAATACCAGGGGAGAAGAGGGGTGGACTGAGAAGTCCACCTTCAACAATCCCTCGTACCTTATGTGCCTTCTCCTTCAGACCTCCATGTCTTTTCTTCCCTTCCTCCCAGACCAACAGCCCAATTGAATCTGAAGCCTTGGGGGGGGCTTTTACCCCAGGACATGCTCCTTTTTACTCGCCTGTCCCCTCTCTCATTTTTAAAATGAACACCATCCACTGCACTTGACAACAAATTACTTGTCATTACTTTTATGACATTGCTGGAACACCCACCCCCTCACTTCTCCCACAACATGCATATCTGTGGACGCAGCATTTTGAATCCACCTCTTGCTGTGGTGCCTAAGCCTCTAACTACTAACTGATATCCCCATGCAGGGGCCATTTTTGCCTCAATGGCTCCCCCCTGTGTCAGAAGTGTGAAGCACCACAGAAAAAAATGCTGTTTACTGACAAAGTATGCAAATATGAAGTAAATTCTCTAAGATGCATGTATAAAAAGGCATTTATTGCAGCCAGCTACGCTTATCTCAGGACGACGTACATTTCAGTGGCTGCACGAAGCAGTTCAGTAATAATACAAATCATTAACTTTGTATTTGTTGGTTTCTAGTGGAACGGGGGGGTATTTAACTGCAAAAATGCTTAATCTCAACCCATTTCTTTTTTCCCCCGTAAACCCAACCTGTAAATCCACTTTTCGATAAATCTTCCGTGATTGTGCATTCCGTGAGACAGTTCACCTGTACATTCGGCGCAGACTTCAGCCGGATCTCTGTCTGTGCTGCGGTTCGGAGTTCAGATTCATTTATATTTAAACTGTTTCTGTAAACTCTGACATTCCAAGCAGACAGTGGCGGAGCCAGGAAATTTTCTGTGGGGTGGCCAGGATGATTATATGATCATTTTTGGGGTGGCATAAATTAGAACTATATTTATTTGCATGGATGGCTGTGGTCAGACCAGGGGGGGCCAATAGGGTGGCCGGGGTTCGGCAGGGGGTGGCCACGCCCCCCCCGGCCACCCCCTGCCTCCGCGCCTGCAAGCAGATCGAATAATGTGCAGAAGTCGCTTATTGCTGGCGAATCTCTCTTTTCTCACCATGGATTTATGACTGAATATCCTGGTCGACACTGTAGTTTCCCCACAGTCAGTCTCTGTACGCCTCATTCCAGTCTGTCGCCTTCACAAAAATTCCCCGGTCGTTCTATGTACGTCATTCGCTAGATATATATCATTCTTCGGCGTTAATTTATTTTTCACGGGCAGCTGTGTAAATTCAAGTCCAGATATTACAGAGGGGTGAAGAGAATCACCTCTGTCCAAAATGTACACAGGCGGTTCTTGTGTAACATTTACTTTTTTAACCCCAAAGGGAGCATGAGATTTTATAGCAGCGATGTTTTATAAGACATAAAACAGGACATCTGCTTAGCGCAGGGAATTTACCTTCAGAGGTAGAAATATTTGCGTACGTGAGTGGCAAATGCGACATAAAGTTTTTTAATAGGGTAAATATTTTTAAGTATGCTTAGGTACATTCTAGCAAATCGATAGAGATTGCGTTATTTAAAAGGGTTTATCCGCCGTCAGTGAGCACTTTTAAAACTTGTCTTCATTTTGTGTACATATTTCCCGTGGCCGCCCAAGATTTCGTTAAGCTTACGCGCCGCCGAGAGCCGGAGCTGTGGTTTAGGGTCTGTGGAAAGACGTCCTGTTTAGCAACACTGTCCAGTACTACTGACATGGGAGAAACTGTAAATAGAGTGATGTAGTGCGTGACAAACTGTGAATTTCTGAATAAACACTTTCTTCCGGTTCCGTTTTGGTTGGTGTACCTTTATACCCTGCAGTTTTAAAGGTGTTACAGCCATTTCACTGTGCATGACCAGTTCCAGGATGTTCTGCTTTAGGCCTTTTATGTACATAATCTTCAGGTTGTTTTACCTGTTCTGGGGGCCTCTGGGTACTCCAGTGTGTCCCCCCCCCCCCAAACATGCTGAGGCAAATTGAAGTTACCAAATTGCCCGTATGTGTCAGTGTGACACCCTGCGGTTGGTTGTTACCTGCCTTGCATGCACAGGCTCCAGTTCATCCGTGATCATGATTAGAAGAAGCAGTTTCAAGAAATGGACGGATGTTTCGAGACTGTGAGGAAGCCAGCATAGCCAGAGGAAACAGTACGGGGCGCATGTGCAGCCTCCACGCACGAAGCAATGGCTGAGACGCGCACAGCCTGGTCTCCGAGGCATGAGGGATCACCGCTGCCGCGCACCAGGGAGACAAGCGCATCACAGAATCACCACAAACACGGGGTACAAATGGGCACAATTTGGAGATTATCCATCCTGGACACAAGTCAATCTTAATTCGGTTACTATTTTGATTCATTTCATACCATATCAGGATTTTTCAGTAGAACAGAGTTCTAAGAATTATTAAATCATTGTACACTTGCTATACAGAGAGCACTCACGATACTGTATATTATAGGAAAATAGTCACTAATAATTATAAACTATAAACCTCATTATGTTCCTCCCCATTGGTCTGGATCGAAGTGGGTCACAGGGGTCTCTGACTCAAGGCTGTGTGGGGTGACTGCCCCCTCCTCTGGATGATAGCGAAGTGGGAACTGGTTATCGTGAATGAACATATCATCGATAAGCACAGCATTCCTTGGCTGCAGCCGCGTCTCCTTCTGGTCTTCAACACCAGATATATCTGAAAGAAATTTGGTGACTACTGGTCGCTGTTTCGGTACATTAAACCACATTAAGCGTTTTAAGGTATAGCGTTTTAGAATGTTCCGCTGTGAAACGTGGCAAGTAGAAACTGCCGCCGAGCTAACGCTGCGCACTCTGACCACAAGGTGGAAGCAGAAAATGTAGAAAAGTGGAACGACAACTTATTCATGAGCATGAAATTGAATTGACAATGTCAAAAACCTAGACGTTCAGATATTAAGCTACATATCAACGTCGAAAAGATATCGTAGTCAGACGTCCAGATACTGAACCTGATTTGCACGTCGTGCAGACGTACAGATATATTTTTGGACGGACCGACCCCATATAGCCACGTTCTGCACGTCTGGTAGACGTCTCATATTTGCTGGGTTATTATAGCGGACCTGTTGGTACTGCGCGTTACATTTAGAAAACGTACGGTAGTCAACCTTTAAATTTCCCCCTATTCCATAAAGCACACACAAATCACAGGAAAATGTGTAACTCATCCAAACTACATATTTCCGTTTAGTTTTTTAAAAATCCAGCAGACACTATATATGAACCTGAAGATCATCCACACACACCAGCGACGTCACGAGACATGCCTGCACAAATTCTGATAAAATACGGATTTTTCTAGATATCTCCAGTCAACCTTTCGGCATGTTGGGAAGCGCGATTATACATAAAAAATAGAACGCGCGCAGAGTACCGTCGAGTGGGACACAAGCATTCAGTTGTTATATAATACATTACTACCACATTCATAAAAGGCATTCGATGCATGAACGTACTGGCGCATTGTCTCCATGGAAACGGGCCCCAAAGGATACTGCATATCCATCCCATCCTCTGGCAATTTCATGTCTCTCATGAATAAAAGGTTCGGGGATGGATGTCCGTCGGGTCTGGAAAATCGAAGAGTTTAGTTAATGCATGTTAATATGCGACATGAAAGAGTATGTACTGCTGTTGAAAACCTCTTCAAAGCATTTTGATTCATGTAGAGTGGGATTCAGTTACATAATACGTTCAGTGCATAAAAACATGTGTTTATGGGTGGACTGGTGGCTCGGGATCTGTGATCGCAACTAGAAGGTTGGTTCAAATCCCGTGAATACCCTGAGTAATTCTATTCCGCAAGGCCCTTAACCTGCAATTGTTTCATGTTAGGTATGATGTTAATCTACATCCAGCTCTGAAGTGGTGTATTCTGGTGTGATGAAATCTGGCGTTGAGGTATCGACTGCTGCACCCAGGTTCTCACCCCTGGGGTAGTTTGTGTTGTAGGCTACATATGGAACGTACCACAATAAAAACCTACCATATTTAGAATAGCGGGGGATTATTTCATACATAGAATTATTCTTACGGCTGTGGGGGTTTTAGAAGGGACTGCTAAATTAATTCCGTACTTTTCCATCTTTAAAATCAAATTGTCAAAGTTCACTGGTAAGTAAAAACCTAGCTAATATGACGTGGGAGGCTATCGGTGTTTTTGTTTCCTCCAGTTTCTGCATGAAGTAATCTAGCTGCCTACAGAAATGTCCATCAGTTTAAACCGAAGACGGAAGAGGCAACAACCACCGATCGGTAAAACAGCCCCAAAACGTTTCCAAAAACAACACCTTTCCATACCAGTGTAGTAAATACAAGTGAATATAGCGCTGAGAGTGGAAAGCCTCCGCTCATGCAGAAAAAGCCTGGCAGCGCTCACTGAAACCGCACATTAAATTTAATAAACGCCCTGCTATCTAGACAATTATATTTTCTCTCTCCCACCGACAGAAATTATATTTAAAAGCCGGCTTCCACATTCCCCGACGCGTATAAAACCACGAATCGGGGTTTTGGTCCTTACGTTGAAGGAAACGAATTATGACCAAGTCTTCCTGGGAAAATATTCATTGAAATGTATTTGAATCGAAATTAACAGAGGATGAAAACTCGATAAACGAGTTACAAGCATTACTATGTCAAAGAGCCCAGGCATCCTGTCTGACGGAGTTTTAACCAAAAACTCGCACAGCTCATCGTGCCATTTTACGCCAAATCTCTTCGCACTCTCAGAGACGTTTTCTTTTCAAAATTGAGCCTTTATGCAAAGTTTCTCTCTTCATCAGTTTCAATAAGCCTACTTGTATTTTATGTTTAAATGTTTAAAAAGCTTTACTGTCCAGCTGCATGGAGACATATTTCAGAAATATTTACAACAGGCTTTAAATGCCCTCGTGTGTAATGTGTGATTTACACACACAAGACAGGGGGAGACGGCAAGATAGCAGATCTAAACGGGGGAGGGACCTGGCCGATAAAAGTAAAATAAAAATCTACCTGCGATTCAGTGTTGATGGGTTTTTATATGCAAATTCATATTTCATATCCAAAGCACACCAACTTCGTGACGCAATTCCCAGACTGGGACGAGTGATTTGAGTTAGTTTTCCTTATTTGGATATGAAAACCCATCAACACCGAATCGCAGGTAGATTTTTATTTTACTTTTATCGGCCAGGTCCCTCCCGCGTTTAGATCTGCTATCTTGCCGTCTGCCTCTGCCGCACGCACTCGCTCTGGATTGTGCCACCTCGTTCCGAGAGCCGTATGAAAACGCCGCAGCAGCATTAATGTGAAACTAAAAGATCCGTCAGTCTGAAGCGTGTTCATTTCGATGCCCAATTTAGATGGCTGGGACAAGCCCACTTCCCCCCCACCCCCCCAGACACTTGATCTCTCACTGGAGCAGTTTGTGGTAGTACGTGCTCATCAATTTGATCCAGTAACTTTGTGATAGCAAATCGATGTCTTTGCTACCGCACCTGCTAGCGTACAGGAAGGGTAAACTACGTATGGTAGCTGGGGGCCCCTTCATTAGCACAGCTGACAAAGCTTCCTAACCACTCTCTGCAGAAGTGAAATCACATCACGTCATTTTGTCAGCGGCCAGCACTCTCTTGTGCAGGCAGTGAGAAGCTGATGTTCAACAAGCGGGAACAGGCCTGGCGTCTCGTGGGGGAAGCGAGGGAAGGCGTCCTGGGCCTCAGGGGCCCAGCTGAAGCAGGCCTGTCCCAGGCCAAGGAATATAAAACTGTCCCCGAGAAGGTGATTAAGTGACCGGGTCTCTCTCTATCTAAACAGTCATATGAATACTAAGAAGCTTCACAGTGCCAGTGTGTAAGACTGCCGTGATTTTATAGAATAACGACTTCTCGCCCATTCCTGTTTGCCCATCTCAACCTGTTGACATACATAAAAAAAATTCACCAATTTCTCTGCCTGAGAATGATAGTTTTTCGTTACAATGCAGGAAACTGCCCTACTTAGCAGTCAGCAGAGCGCTGATATTCTGGATCTCCCCCTTTAAGTCTGCAGATGAATGCTGCCCATTCAAGGGAGCCCAACTTTTCTCTTTACTGGGGGTGGGGGACCAGCATCCACATGCTAAGCGATCATCCTTCTGTATTATTAGCCTGGGTGGGGGCTGGGGGGAACACAAGCACTAACACAGTGCCATCCTAACACGCATTACTTGTCACTGTGGTGTGACTCGTCGCCTGCATACTGAGATGATAGAACAGCCAATCAGAATAGCAGGGTTGGATTGAGGAGACCCAATGAAAATGAACAATTCTGGGTGATGTTTTACACTGACTTCATCCTGCTACAGACGCTCAGTCCAACATTCTTACCGACTCTTGAAAAACACCTTTTTTTTAAGCGAAAACATTTCACATTTATACGTGGGTGTCGTGAATCAAATGTGTTGCTTAATGCAGGTGCTTGGTGGCACGACGCCGATGTTAAATTTAAACAGGATATAAACAGAAAACAGACTAAGTCCAAGTACTGAGCCTTGAGAGACACCGCAGTGACACGAAGGAGGAGACACAAGACCATCAAACCCCCTCACTGTATCTGAGGCTCTAAACAGGCCTGGAACAAACATCCATTACAGATACAGTGCCTGTCATGCTACAGTAGTTAGCCACTGGGGATTGTGTGGGACAGAAGACAAGGCGCCGGCTTCTCATACTGCAATGTGCTGGAGAGTAGGTAGAGATAGAGGCCGGAAGCCTAATGGCGAGAGGGGTAAGGTGCCTACGCTGAGTACAGCGTGATGAGAGGGGTGAGAACCTGAGCGCAGCCACGCAGTGGGTGATACCTCAGCACCACACTATTCCGAAGGGACCAGTGGGAGTTTTTCCCCAGTGGCTGCAGTGCCAATCCTGCCTCGAACCCCCAAGTTTTTCCCCTGCAAGTTGGAGGACCTGCTTACAGAGCTGGATGAAGGTCAACATCATACCCAGGACAAAGCTACTGCAGGTTAAGGGCCTTGCTTAAGGGCCCAATGGAATAAGATCACTTCTGGCATTCATTCAAGATTCAAGATTTTTATTATTTGTAACATGTAGTTATAGTTGGTACAACATACAGTGAAATGTTTCTTTCTGGCTGAAAGGTACTCCCCAACTGTGCAAAACATACAAAAATGAGAGATAAGAAATAAGTACTGAGGATAAGTATTAAAAAAAGAGATAAATTATAAGTGTAAAAAGAAAAAAAAAAGAACTAAAATAAATATACATATTTATACATAAATGTGGATGTAATTGGAAGTGTAGGCTATGGTAATAAATAGTGTGCCATAAGGGGACTCAAACCAACACCCTTCTGATTGCTAGCACAAATCCCATTGCCTCAGAGCCGCAACGATGCCCACAAGCTTACAGCACCTGCTATTTCCGGGCATACTAACGAGGCCAGATATTGGACAGGATCGGACGTATTCCGGGTGCTACGGCTTAAGTAACAGAAGCCGAACAGAGAGGGCACTGACACACACGGGTTAGATGCAGAGGACGCATTCCGTTCTTGTGCTCTGTGGTGCGTCGGATCTAATCTCCAATTTCTAGAAAGTCACACAGAAACACTGAACCTTGAGCCGGACGCATGTAACGTGGCCCCAGAGAAACCCAGAGACGCCGCGCATTTTGGCGTCGATCTCCATTAGCTGAATCGCGGGAGGATTCTACTTGGATCTGAAGAGCGGCATGAATCTGGCATGCGGGCCTGACATCAGGAGGGTGATTTCCGGCGCTGTTGAAGGTCACGCTCTTGGCACCGGGTCAGCCCGGGATAAACAGCCCAAGGGTCTGAAGAAAAACTCGGAAGAGAAAATGGGAACAAGAGCCTTTGAGCTTAATGTGGCGGAAATGGGCTTTGTTAAGGAGGCGCCCGGGGAGCTGAAGCCGCAGGACAGCGGTGTGCGGAGAATGCTGATTAGCGGCGTGCCGCGGTCGCACTTGACCCACAGGATGTTTGCTGGGCTGCTCTGTCAGTCGGGGGGGGTTTGTATGAGATTATTTCCCTGCTTTTGGCTTTGAATTAGATAGGTTTGCTCATAATTTTCATATCTAGTACTACAGTAAACAAAGCTCTAGTGCCCCCCCCCAAAGCATAAACAAAAGACAGCAGAGGTTCATGTCACAGGCGATGATTTGCAGACCGGGGGGGGGGGGGGGGGGGCGGAATCAGTTTGGGCCGCCCGGACCCAACCGGCCGCGCCCCCCCCCGGGGGGGCGGGGGGGGGGGGGGGGGGGGGGGGGGGGGGGGGGGGGG
>JABFDZ020000047.1:15250295-15261837 GCA_019775955.2 Pollimyrus isidori
TGGCAAAGGAGAAGTGCTCACTAACACAGATTTAGACAGATTTGTGAACAATATTTGAGAGAAATGGGTCTTTTGTGAATGTAGAAAAAATTTCTAATGTTTGAGTTCAGCTCATGAAAAATGGGAGCAAAAACAAGAGTGTTGCGTTTATATTTTTGTTGTGTATTTCAGAAAATGATGCAAGTTTTTTTTTTAATCCGTTTAATTCAAAGGGGGCTGAATTCATCAGCATTAAATTGAATTTACAATGTCCAAAACCTAGATGTTCAGATATTAAACTACATATCGACGTCGAAGTCGTGGTCAGACGTCCAGATACTGAACCTGGTTTGTACGTCATGCAGACGTACAGTTATAATCTGGGACGGACCGACCCCATATAGCCATGATCTGTACGTCTGAGAGACGTCTTCATGTTTGCTGGGATAATGCTAACATGTTACTATCCTGTCATCAGGATAACATTCGGTTTGTATTTCCTTCCCAGTTTCCTTCTGAAGAATAATATCGTGGAGCAGCAAAGGCTGAGACACAGAACCTCCAGACACCAGGTCACCCTCTTACCCTGCAGGCGTCACCAAGAACACAGAGAACATTAAAAGTTTCTTCAAACATGACAGCATACAGTTCTTATGAGAGTCAGTGTCACATAACAATGAATTAATTACAATAAACTCTTTAAGAATGTGCGATTCTTAGAATGTGTAATATGTCAAAGTTTCGGTGCCTGTTTGTTAATCTATTCTTAGTGCTAAGAGGAAGTTTGTGCCTCTGGGTAGGAAAAGCGTATCCACAGTTACAGAACAAAGAATGCATAAACCGCTAAGAGCTGTTAACTGTGAGACCGACACTATTGGGTGCCGGTTGAGGTGCTAAGAGAAGTTATAATGGAGATGCTAACAGAGACGCTACAGCTAGCCAGCTAAGCCAAGTTCCTGTCACCTGACAGGAAACCGACTGCGGAAATTACAAGCCCATTTCCGAAAAAGTTGGGACGTAAAACGTGAATAAAAACAGAATGGCTATTATTCACAAATGATATAAACCCATGTTTAATTTAAAATACAACAAAGACAACATACAAAATTCCAAAATGGAGAATTTCAATTGTTTTATTACAAATATATGCTTAATTTGATGCCAGTAACATGTTTCAAATTAGTTCCTCACTGTAATACTGCAATTTAGAAACGTTATCATCTACGGTACATAATATCATTAGAAGATTCAGAGAATCCGCAGAAATTCCTGTACACATGGGACAAGGTTAAAAACCAGTATCTGACAGCCATCGTCTATATGCAGGCGGGCAGCACTGCATTAAAAATAAACTTTTCAATGAGATTTACATTTGGTTTACTCCTCATTTTTGTGCAAAATGACGTACAAGTGAAGCAAATAGCACACAATCATAATAGAGAGACAGACACAAGACAAGCTAATCTAACTTAAGTGTTAAGTGTGACATGTTCGTTTGGGAGAGACAAACTACAAGAACACAAGGTGCTCTTTCAGGAAAATGACTGGAATCTTAAAGGGGCAGTTCACTCCAAAAGCTGAAAAAAACATGCATTTCAGAGGGGCTTCAGTGCTATGTATATATAGGCTATTCTGCTGGGAGCTGCACTCCATAATATATGAGCATGAGTATCCTGGTGTTTTCTGCGCAGTGATACTGCTGTTATGTGGAGTTCCGTAGCAGAAAATAGTTCCTACATTAAACTGCTCCCTGCAAAGTCTGGGGATTATCTCCAATAATGCCGTCATGATGTCTGAGGGAGATATTGCTGTTGAATTTTTCAAATGTATTTTTCTGGCCCGTTAATTGCCACACAAAGAATGCCATTAACTCCCATTATATCTGAGAGAGGACCAACATCTCTACATCCCCTATCTCAGCAAGGCATGTCCCAGCAGAATGACCTAGATGAATAGACAGCACTAAACTTCATCGAAAACATATCTTTTTCCCCCAATTTTTGGGTGAACTGTCCCTTTAATTAAGGATAATTCAATGCTTATTTGTGCTAATCTAAGACACATGATTTCATTCTGCGTCCTGCACCACGGTTAGAAAAATATACATCAAAATTACAAAAATAATCCCAATTCTCACACGTGAGATACATCACAGTTCTGGGCACAGTGTTACATCCAAGGCTGACGAATCGCTTTTGCAGTCAAACATGTATAAAAGGTAAGAAAAACCCGAATTTTGCATCGTTCACATTAGTAAGAATGTATAGCAGGTCTCACACACTGTGGGTTATTCTTCCCCACAGAAATGGGGTGAAATACGGGACTGGAGGCGGAGCGGGACTGGAGGGCGGAGCGGGACTGGACTGGAGGCGGAGCGGGACTGGATTGGATGGTGGAGCGGGACTGGATTGGATGGCGGAGCGGGACTGGATTGGATGGCGGAGCGGGACTGGATTGGATGGCGGAGCGGGACTGGACTGGATGGCGGAGCGGGACTGGACTGGATGGCGGAGCGGGACTGGACTGGATGGCGGAGCTCCCTGCTCTGCTGGCTGTGCCTCAGTGCCGGGCTGCTTTGCAGATCTTGTCGTAAACCTCAGGAAATGCCGTCTTGCAGCCCAGCTTCTCCCTCAGCTTATGGTAGAGGGAGCCATCGAACATTTCCCAGAATTCCTGGCGGTCCATGTACACATCCGCATACAGCATCTGGAATCTAAGAGTGGGCAGAGCGACATTTCCATCCATCTCGGTGGCTCTTTTTAGCACGGGGACTGAAAAACAGTCTTTGGGGTCTGCAGGGATGTCTCAGAGATGCCGGTATTGTTATCAGGTTAAAAAAAATAGTAAAGCCCCCCACTTCAGTTTTTAGTTATGTGATCATACACTAGACCAGGGTTCTTCAACTCCGGACCTCAATTCCAAATCCAGGCCTTATTTTCAGTTCTCCCAGGTACTTAGTTTAATAATTGCTGATTCTGATTGGTCAGAGGCTTCGCACCTGACTGATAGGTAAAGGAAGGCTGGAAAACCAGCAGGGCTCGGACCTCGAGGACCGTGAGTTGAAGAACCCTGCACTAGAGGTTGGAGGCTCCAAGCTCCGAGTCCCAGTTTTAAGAAAGGCTGGAAACCCCCCCATGTAATGGTGCTTTATTTGTGTGACGTCACTGGAAAGTAAACCACCGTTTTATAGTGACAGTCCCGTGAGCCTCTTACCCGTGAACGTCCCTCACGAACTTCTCCAGCTGCCTGGTGGAGGCTCGGGCCTGGAAGTGCTTCAGCTGGGGCTCCCCGTAAGCACCAATGTCCACATACAGCTCGTCCTCGTCCGCTTTGGGGTGCACCATCCCGGGCTGACTGGGCAGCACGAAGGGGCACAGCCACATGGGGTACACCTGGCGAGGCGCGTGCACAGGCGGGTGCACAGAGAGACACACAGAGCGAGAGAGAGAGAGAGAGACACACACACACAGACAGAGAGAGAGAGACACAGGCGGACACACAGAGACACACACACACAGTCCATGTATTCATATCATTGTGGGGACTCATTAAATCCTAACTAATTCTAACTACTATAATAGTAACCCCTACCCAGCCCTAACTTAACCTTAAGTAACCAAAGATACAGGACTTCTTGCTATTCTAGATTTCATTCACAGGTTGTTATGAAACTCAGGCATATACTGTAGGGACCTGAAGGACAAACGCCCACGTGCTGAAAAGTAAGAGCTTATACATCATCATGGGGACATTTGGTCCCTGTAATGTGGTTAACACACACACACACACACACACACACGCACGCACGCACGCACGCACGCGCACACACACACACGCACAGCATCCCCCCCACTCCCACAGCCTTACGTGGATGTTGCTGTGGAAATGGCCGACAGCCTCCTCCAGGTGCCTCATGGGAACCAGCATGTCCTGGACCACGTGATGCTGCTCGTACAGCCGGCGGATGGTCTCTCCCTGCGTCAGCTTCAGCAGGGAGATCTTGGGAGGCACCATCCAGCCAAAGAGATACCGGAAGATGGGGTGGTTCCCGAATGGGATAATGTCCTGGGGCGGGGGGAATGGAACCTTATCAGGCAGAAACACTACACGTGCACCCCTCACACACGCTCCATATGTTTCAAGCTTCTCCATCCAGCATCAGCTACAATCAAAAAGACTGTAAATTTCAGAATTTTAGCCAATCTCAGCCGCTAGCAAACCTGAACCTTTAATTTTGAACACTTAATTTACTTATTGCCAAAACAAATTTAAAAAAAAAAAGAAAAAAAAAAAGACTTGAGTCACGACAGATTCATTTAATGCCAATTTAATTAATAACGTTGCAAATCATTGCAGAAGTTTGGGGAGGAATAAGAAAGAATGGAAGATATTGCAGCTGAGCTGAACGGTTTATGCTGTGAGGTTTGGCAAGTGACTATAGGCCTCCTGTCCTTACACCCGCCGCCACAGTGACGGCTGCGAGTGACGCCCGTTTAATGCCCGTTTAATGCCCGCAGTACCTGTAACTCCCAGAAGATGCTGCGCGTGTGTCTGTGGTAGTAGTGCCTAAGGGGGATGTACTCCACGGCGGTGCGGCCGGCCCGCAGGAAGCCCTCCACGTGCTTGAAGAACCAGGGCTTGTAATAGCGGCCGATGCGGTTGACCTGGGGAAGACGGGGTGGAAGACGGGGTGATGCCAGCCGTCGGCGCCCTCACGCAGCCTGGGCGGCTTTGGAGCACCAGGGGGAGCGAGACCAACAGGGACAGATTACAACTGTCTCGGAGTCAACTAACTGGGATAATAGAGGGGAGCGCTGAGGTGGCAACCAGGGCAAATGAGATGGGCGCTGAAGCGAATTCCCGATGGGGCCAGATCCGGCGGGTGCGGGTGCCCACCTTATCCGGCTCAGCCTCGTCCGTCATGATTCCCGTCATGATGACCGCCTCGTCCCGGGAGAAGAGCAGTCCCTCCACGAACTGGTTCTCCTTGTCGGCGGACTCCTGCGCGAAGCGCTGGCAGATGGCACCGGTGCCCCGGACTGGCACGTAGCTGAGCTTCACCCAGGCCCGTGCCGGGATGATGCGGATCTCGGCGGCCACCAGGAAGCCCAGGGTGCCGCAGGACCACGGGACGGCGTAGTACAGGTCGTAGTTCTCCTTCTGTGGTCGGCGAGGGTGGGGGGATGGGAGAGACCGGCCATGACACACTGGAGCCGCATCCTGGGTTACAGCCTCCCATCAACAAAAAAAAACCCAAAGTGATTCCAGTACAGGATAATGCTCTGCTAGGGCCGATTGCTGG
Organism: Pollimyrus isidori; assembly: GCA_019775955.2. Classification (NCBI taxonomy): domain Eukaryota; kingdom Metazoa; phylum Chordata; class Actinopteri; order Osteoglossiformes; family Mormyridae; genus Pollimyrus; species Pollimyrus isidori. The sequence goes on from JABFDZ020000047.1 coordinate 15,255,577, forward strand.
AAGCACAAAGTATGGGGAAAGGGCGCCCCCTGGCGGGGATGCCAGTCCATGGCAGGGCACAACCTCACAGCGATTTAAAAATGCCCGTTCACCCGAGAACATGCTAACAGTAGCCAGAGTACAAGAAGTTATGTACCTATGAAAATGCGAAGCCTTAAAACACACAAAACAAATTCCATTGAAACTGCATCACATACACCTCAAAACGTGCTCCAATTCTTGTAGTTTTCCAATGTAATGTAACAACACACGATAATGAGACCACGAGAGGCCCGGCAAAACTACAAGCACCTCTGGAGACAGCAAAAAAAAGAAAAGAAAAAAAAAAAGGACCCACTGTGCCAAAATAATGGCAAGAACCTAAGGGGAGATAACGTGAGAGTCTCAGACACACAATCATCGTGTAAGTTCACACGCAGATCCCCGACATAGACACACAACACGCGTGTGCTTGTGACAGGAGAGGGACTCACGGCAGTGCAGCGAACCAGGCTTCCGTCAGCCAGCACCAGCTCATAGGCGACACAGATGTGCTGGAAGAGGCCATAGATATGGGAGGACGACTCGATGCCTGTTCCCATTATCAGGCCCCCTGAAAAGCACATGGAGCTGTGATGTCACAGGGAGCACAAAAAAAACAACATCCGCTGTACATAATTTAAGTGAAGCAGGACATGTGCAAGCCAAGCTTCTGGGTGTTTAGCTAAGCCTCGGCACAGAAGAGCTCGCCAGCTTCGCAAATACATCTGCTGGGGCGTACCCACGGTGAGGTCGTCAAGCTCGGGCAGCACAGGCAGGGTCCAACCAATCGAGTTAAGGAGAGCGGTCACCTGACCCATGTTCACAAGAGGCTCCACACGCACTACCTGTTTCGAGGCAACAGTGAAGGAGCAGGAGGCACAGCGTTAACAAACGATCGACTTGCTTCGGTTATTTTACTCCAGCGAGTGAGTAAACAGAGTGAAGGCTGGACATGTACACTTCTGGAGGCCTCACCTGTCGCTTTGTGTCCACCTCCAGGATGTCCATGAGATTAATCATGATGTTCTTATGAGTCTTCTTGTATTTGCCCACCCTCAGCGAGACGGTCAGCCAGCCCGGGCGGCCCGTGCACATGAACGCCTTTCCGCCTTCCCGTCCCCACTCTCGAACCTACCGCCAAGGGCCAAAGATTCACAGAAATGAAGATGACAACTCGGAAACCTTTTGATCATAAAATGTTTATTCCAAGTTGGATTCACAAAATATTTAACACGGAGGCCAGAACACTCCTACCTGTCCCCATACTTCATTGTGTAAGGCTGCTCATACCAGATGCATACAGAACCAAAGCAAGCCAAAAAACCAGGTGAGGCATCAGACTTTGCAGAACGAAACTCGTCAACCAAACTGATCTGACCTCATACCGTTAAAGTCACCTTTTTGAAATAATATAGCCACCCTGGAGCATCGGCTCACTTAACCACGAGCCAGAAACCCGCCCAAGGTGCACATGACACGAGCTTGGTGAAAACACCCATATTATCACACCTGAACCCAAAAGACTAGCAAACCATTCCTCCGCATGCAGGTATTGCCATGTTGTGTTTTGCTTACCGAGGGCACAAACGGGAGCCTCAGGTAAACGATTAACCAAACAAATACACACTCTGCCATTATGAAAAAGAATCTCAAGCACACTGTTTATCATACTGGAACACGGTCTTTGTTTATGATCAGCTATGAATATGTGTTCAGACACACAGCAGCCTGACCATAACATCACCACTTCAGTCTTCTCGGATCCCTTACTTGTCTCTGTATGTCGCGGACACGCTGGTCGTGCTGTTTCGGAGCGGAGCACATCTTGAAAATGAGCCAGGCTCGGACATAGTAATACACATCGAAGATCACGGACAGTGGCAGCAGGAACAGGCACACGAATATCCATCTTTGGTGAATGATCACGTAGTCCAGCCCCTTAACTTTAACCCAGAGCAGAAACAGTACGATTAGCCCGCCAATATATAAAACGGGACCCATTTCCCCCTAAGTACTGCAATCTTTCTTCTGCGTTAATATTGAATCGATCCTGCAAGGCTAAAGTCCAATGCTGGCAGATCTTTAGGAAATATCTTGATATGCTAGTTATGCTCCTCCGGGCGTATGTGCATGCACGTCCTTTCAGCTGGTCCCATCCGGAGTCAAAATAACCATCTCAGAACAGGACTGATTCTATTTCAAACGCAGGTATTAATTCCTCACGGGTCTTCGAGACGCTACTGCAGAACTCGGCCACTGACCGAGGACCGTTCGCAGAGACGAGCACGCCTCCTCCGGCGTGCGGCAGCTCGCCCCGCTCCCTGAAGTGGTGATTGGCACAGACGTCACCAATCGCATCGGCGCCCGGTCGCGCGCCTGCGGCTTTCATCCAATAGAAAACTGGAAAAGCGTCACACCATTCACCGGCCATGTGGGCGCGCCTCACAACAATTAGATAAAGGAGACGCGCTTGGGGCACGACCGACTGCGCGCAGATCAGTCAGGCATCGCGGCACATCACAAATTTCAGACATTTCAGGCGCTTTTTTATTACATAAATTCTTCACCTTCTGTTCGTGTTTAGTCAATTTTCTTAGAACTAAAATTAACAGACCGTCAGCAGAATAGATGGATAGCTGGAGGACAGGACAATTATTTAGTCAGCTTCTCCAGTCTAATGCCACACAGGAAGGCATATCAATGTTAATTTTCCAAAGGATTAATAACAAAGAGAACAAAATAAATCACAGAAAAAACCCCAATCTTTGTAAAAGGCTGTGCATTCCAGTTTATTTATCAAAGATTACCATAACCAAACTGCTGTACAAATTAAAACTCCATCTGACATGCATCACATGATTCCAACCCCCAATGCATGTCCAAAGCAAGAAAATGACACTGAATAAAAACCCGTATTGATGCCCATCCCCACCTCACCCCACTTAAAATCAGAAAGGATTGACTGACACCTTCTCAGACAGTTGTGGTCACCAGGAGAATGGAGGGGAGTGGGGGGGGCTTCCTTACAGTTTAAGATGCTTCTGAAGGTGCCCTGCAATCAGCTGCACCGGGAAACGCAAACGATGTCCATGGCAAAAATTCCCACATTGAGAGATTTTCCGATTGTATGTCGTTTTTTTTTTTTAATGACATCGGCTTGTCATCCAAATAAATCCCCTGGAAACAAAAGGTGTCAGAGTGAGGGGGGAAAGTGTGGTTAACATCAGCGCCTTATATAGAAGGCATACGGAGCAATGAACTATGACGTCGTCCGCCCTTCTCACACGCTCACCGTCGGCTGTGACTGCGTTGCTATTCTACCAGGTACACTGTGCAACGGAGTAGAGGAACCAGTTTTTTTTTTCTTTTTAAAGTTGCATATCGAGATGGTTTCCCGTAAATTCCTCACTGGGGGTTACCAATAAACTGATGTTTAAGAGGAGAAGCTCTGGAAAACACTATTACACATAAAGGCATATGCAGCGCAAAAAAAAAAAAAGAAAAAAAATCCGCCAACATTCAGTTTGAAAGGGAGAGAGTGAGAGAGAATCACTTATCAGTCGTGAGGTGAATTCAAGCCACAGGCATCCAAGTGTGGTGGGTAAAGTCACCTCCGTACAGCTGCTTCCATAACAAAACACTTCACGTCAGCAGAATTAAATCCTTACAATGCTCATATAGTTCAGTGCATCAGTCACCCACTACTGTCCCTGGCAGAAGGATCGACAGGTTACCATTCCTCGGAAGGGGCGGAGCCGTGCCAGGCGTGCAGCCCGAGCGAACAAGGTCCCGCCTTCCATTGCTAAAAAGCACCAATCACGGGCAGCCGTGTGACACCGTTGAAGGTATCTGTCCCCCACGTATCTGTCACTCATTCTCCCCTGCTGTGCATTTTCAGCGAGCCGTCGCGCGGTCAGGAAGGCTACGGTGAACAAATCTGCTCAGCGGGATCCAGGCAAAAATAAACGAATAGTAAAAAAAAAAAGAACAAAAAGGTTCCCTCTTTCCGTCTCTCTCCCTTCGGACTTTGTGCACGTAGGTGTGAAGATAAGGCAGATGTAGCTGCAACATTAACACACTGAAGCTGGCAGCGCCCACTAAACATGTAGGCACAGCGCATGGGCGGGCACCCACACCCCGACAGTGACAGGCAGGTTGTGTCAGGGGCCCCTGCAAAGGGACCCCAGGGAGCAGTGGGCTGTCACTGCCTGGCCGTCCCTTGGGGAAAGTCACATGATCTCCAAACCAGTTGACACGGCAAACACAGACGCGGGAAGGGTACCTGCGTGGGAGCCCATAGCGTGGGGCGCACGCTCGGGAGGAAGGACACTGCATCTAGAGAGTAGAGGACCTCTTCTAATACGTTGGCACCTATGACCTCTGTGGTCTCTCTGGCTAGAACTACCGCCAAAAGCACACCCCCTGCTCCAATCCCATAAGGCATTGCAAACAAAAAAAGTTCCTATAGGCAGTCTGAAGATTTCACGACTGAAATCACAACAGTAAAAACACGGGTGATGGATGCTGCGGCAGACGGCTGGTCGCAGGCCTTCCAGCTGCATTTACGCACCTTCTGACAGTCTGCCGGGTTCAAATCAAGCTCCGGGCCGCCCCAGGTTCCCGAGATCGCCTGCGTTTCTGAGAGACACTATCAACGTGTCCGAGGCAGAGTCCCGGCCCGACGGCTGACTTACAGTTTATGTCCCGAAACACCTGAAGTTAATATAGCACCTCAATCACCTCCCGACTGAAACTGGGTTTTTCCACGCAGCGAATCTGTTTGCAAGCCTCTGCCCTCATACAAATTAAACCATATTAAAAAAAAGGCATCTTACTCCCAGGAGGACACCAGCCAAAGTTGCTTTCATCAGATATAGACTAAAATTGACCTTAAAGTGCATAAGAACAGGATTAGTAATTATATTCGTCTTAACATTCACAAACATTGGTGGGTCCCTCCTAGAGAAGATCACACAAGTATTTTTTTTTCCATAAATCAACTCAGAAGAAAATAGGATCTTTAAAATATGTAACATTTGAAATTAGAGCTATAGAACAAATCTTTACAGCATTTGGAATCTCGCATTTAATTACATTGGCAAATACCAAGTTTAATGGAATAAAAAAAAAAAAACAAAAAAAAAATGCAATACTTGACTTCTGAACTAATGAAACCTTGCCTCTATGCTCATGGGTAGATTTAGTCCATGAATTGTTTTATTATATAATAAAACTTTTTAGCCCCTTGGTGATAATCAGCTTGGATAAAAAATATATATATAAATTTGAGGCCAGCGACTCCTGTATTTGAGCAGGGCGACCCCCGCTCACCACAGCCAGAAGGGAGGTGTCCTTTGCAGGCCTGGCGTCTCCCAGAACCAAACGGCAAGGAAACGTCCTGACCAGTAACGTCACTTCCACACAGACCCCTCTCGTGTCTTCTCGAACTCAGTATGAAGATGCCTCTCGTCCGACCAGGATCACCAAGTGCCTCCTTCGGGGGGCGCCGCGCCCCTCCCCCTCCCCCCATTGCTGGTAGATGATATTAGGGGTCCACGTCTTCCAGATCGCTCTTGGAGTCTCCCAACATCATCGGAGATTCGGAGCCCTAAGGTGAGAGAGAGGAAATCGCCCGTCTCAGAGGCTTGCACAGACACACGGTAACAGGTCCCAGATGCCTGCATGACACACATGGTTATTTTAAGTGAAGCTCATTTCTTCATATTCCAGGTGACGTTCCTCAGGGCTCCGCTGAGCACCGTGACTTCAGCTCACACCAAAACACGGGGCACCTCTGCCCACGAGTCCCTGTATCCCTGCGGGTCAGCGGGCACCAAGGCTGCGGGTCAGCGCCCACCGAGTCAGCCCCCCGGGGCGGGTACCTGTCTCAGGCTGCGCTCGGCGTTCTCGTTGGCGGGGCTGCCGTCGGAGCCGTTGCTGCTGCCCGACTGCTCCTTCTCGTTCAGGAGGGCTGTGGCGTAGGCCAGCGTGTCCTGAGGAGGGGGTGGGAAGACCGCCCGTCAACAGCCGTGGGAACCGAGGCCTGAACACGCGAGAGCGACGTGCTCTTCCGAGTACTCCACGTGACATCGGGCTCGACCAGGGGTGGGCAATCTTATCTGCAAAGGGCTGGTGTATATGCAGATTTTCGCTGCAACTCCCCAATTAGATTACTAATTAGAAGACTGATTGGCTGAAGAGTCCTCACACCTGGGTTTGAACAGCTGACCTACAGGTTAT
>JABFDZ020000047.1:15337177-15352411 GCA_019775955.2 Pollimyrus isidori
CACTGCTGGGGCGTCCAGGAAGGTGCCTGCCGGACGCTTGCGTCACCCGTGGGGCGCCCGGCCAGGGTTCCGGCAGGAATCTATTTGCCCCCCCCCCCCCCCCCCGAGTATCGCCCTCACGATCCAGTTATTTGGAGAATCACTCTTCTCAGTAATCCTTAAACGTTCAAATCAGTAAAAAGTAAAAAAATAAAGATAATCAAAGTAAATATCTACACAAATGACACAAACGTAAACATGTAACCTTGTGGCGCAACGGTGGCGCATCTGACTCCCGATTGGAAGGCTGTGCATTCAAATCACGTTGGTGTCAATAGGGCCCGTGTCTTAGCAAATTATTTGCTTCACCTCGGTGTTGTTCTGGGGACATGGCCAGTGTGTGCTGTTACCAGAAGGTTGCTGGTTCAATTATCAGGGGTGGCAGACTGGTTTCTCCCTTGGGGTCCTGGATAAAACATTTTAAAAATAATCCTATTGTGGATTTTGATAATATACATTTTAGGCTGAATAAACAGAAAACAATAAGCCTTCAGGATCTACAGGACACAACTATCTGCAGATATCTCCACCCCCTTAGGAATGTCACATGGTTCATTGTCCGGTGACCCTTTGGACCAGCTATTAGTCCTCAAATCCCATATCTTCAGAGGTGTTGAATCACATCCATACTCTCTACAACGAGCTAAACAAGTTTCATTTCTTGGAGAATCCCAAAGCAGGCCTGAGGAGATCTCACTCCTGAAAACAGCGTAAGCGGCTGGGTGACTAGCTGGGGAGTCGTGGGAGGTGCCTCTGGAGTGCTCCTCTGAGTGTGAGGCGGCTGGGTGACTAGCTGGGGAGTCGTGGGAGGTGCTTCTGGAGTGCTCCTCTGAGTGTGAGGCGGCTGGGTGACTAGCTGGGGAGTCGTGGGAGGTGCCTCTGGAGTGCTCCTCTGAGTGTGAGGCGGCTGGGTGGCCACCTGTTCATCTGAGGGCGGAGCAACGAATGCATCTGCGGCAGAAGATCACCCAGCTCCGCGAGGCGAGCTACAAGGCTCATCGTTACTCATCGTTACTCATCGTTACTCATCGTTACTGGAAGTGTCTTTGTGGTGTGGGATGCTGGGGACATCGCCCTGACCAGACAGGACTTCTTTCACAGTGATAATACATAAGGAGAGACGACGGTACCTGTCAGGGCTGCTAAGTGCTGAAATGATCTTGACTAAATGCTACGCAGAAGGCCGATTTTTCGCTCCCCCCCCACCCCCATTTTGAGAAAATGCCAGCCTGGCCATGAATCTACTGCTGTTGCAGTTTGCACCTCCAGACACCCGCTTTGCACTCTAGCGTAAATCGATGAGCCCAGAGAGTTCAGTATGTGCCCCCTCAAACACTTTCCTCGCCGATTACAAACGAGTGAGGGGGGTGACCCCCCTGACCTCACCCCTCCCGCAAAAACACCCTCCCTGTGGCCCACTTGCCCCATGGAACCTTCACGGCCTCGCGAGTGCCAAGGTGTGGAATGTTACCGTGGAGTAACGTTCACGCACAAACCGATCCGTCTGACTTCAGCAGGCGCTGATCTGTTTAGCGTTTGGCACCCTTAAGGGACACAGGTGTGGGGGGTCACACTACAGCAAAAAACAAAAGGTGAGCAAGAGATATTAATCTGCACTGTACTGCATAGGGCTATTGTTGGTATGGTAGTAAAATAGCATATTAAACAAATATAACAATAATTGTGAGTGTGTCCCTGATTCTAAATATGTCAGAATACATTTAGAGGTACATTTAGAGGCACAGGCCTAGGAACGGTTCTTCTCTTTCCTACCTAATGCCTGTCCCACTGCCAGCCTCACCTACATGGACCCCCATGGACGAAGGCCTGAACCCCCCCCCAAGGATAACGCCTGAATTCTGAATTCCAGAATACGTCTGTTGCATTTGGGTCTGACGCTTGCTTGCCAAATCGACATTCCGTGCAGGAATCTCGCAGTTAACGGAGATTAGAGTGTGAAAGAGCAACAGCGTGAGAGTTCCGGTTGAGTTTGGAGGAATAAGCCAATTCCATTTTTGTTTCCTTGTGAAAACACAATAAAGACATTTGAGAGCAGAACCGCAATGACTGGTCAGAACCACAACAGGTTGTATCAACAGAGAGCAACAAAGCTGATGTCAAGATGATCTTATAAATCATCATGTCTTCAGTGTCTGTTTCACTGTATTAAACACGGGATTTATTGCCTGATACAACATTTTTGCCCTTTCATAACAGTTGTATTCCTTCCTAATGATTTATAGACTTTGGATCCGTGGAGGAAAATCTTCTAAAAATCCTAGAGCTTCAAAATATGTCCTCCAGAGCTTGGTCACAGTGACGCACTCATCCAGATGTAAACAGGACCCACCAACAGACATTCCCGGTTACTCTTCCAGATGCAGTTGCCAGAGTGAATTTCAAATTTGAATTTACCGGACATGTTGAATCAATTCGTATGATATCTGCCGATGGAGATTCGCTCAGACTACATAAAAGTGTAACTATGAGACCACAAAAACGTAACAACAAGCAAATTGCACAATGCAGGAGACATTTTGGATGGGAAGCCAGTTACAAAACAAGAATGGCTGTTTATAAATGTTTATATACAGGGCCCTGTTTATAAGCACCAGATCTCTGTCATCCATGTGCAAAATGGAGACAAACTCGAACATCTAATCCTGGAATTTGACTCCAAACCATGGAAAGTAACACTGAGTCCAGGAAAACACAGCAGGAACCCGATTTCCTCTTCAGATTCAGGTTCACGGCCCTCAGTTAGCCGAACAGAACTTGCCGGAAGCAGCCCACCCCCTGAGCACATCTTCCCTCAATGAAGTTCTACCTTGTATGTTTTGGTGTGTGTGAAACGGGGAGAATTTAACCAATAGACATTTTTGGCTTTACTTAGGGAGCACTGCAAACTGAAAGGCAAATCTGAAAGTCCAGAGTAGATATATTCAGAGCAGTGACCTGTAACCAGAGCTTCCCAATAGTTTTCATGGTTAGGTTAGGTTAGCAAAAAATGTGAGCGACGCAAAAATGCTAAACTGTAAGACCGCAAGCCGAGAGCGACCAAAACCATCGAGCGAGACGGGGACCCATCCTAAGGGGTCTCGTCACTGGGTCACTTTCTGGAGGCATGAGTACCTCAGATTTGTGTCCGTCTCGCGTCTTCACAGTGCTGCCCTAAAGGGTGTGTGTGTCTGTGTGTGTGTGTGTGGGGGGGGGGGGCAACTCCCCCACTCTCTCATTGGCTGACTGTGACCAGCATGTAATTGAACCCTTATGTATGAAACCAGAATCCCTGTGACAAAACAGGTTAACTCTCTGCTGCGATATTGCCCTTTGCCCTCCCCCTTTTATAACTTTAACTGAAACTCGGGGCTCGGAAAGGCGGCCTGAACAGGCAGCTGGAGCCAATTAAAACCCCACCAGTGTGAGGCCCCATCTGGGGGGGACATAGGTGCAAGAAAAACAGACCCTCCTGTCATCCCTAGTTCCTCTGTCCCAAATTACCAAGAACAGCCCCCCCCCCCCCCAACTCATTATGTAACCATTACAAACCAACCCCCGGCCCTCATCCATCCACAAGCTATGCCAATGGCAAGGCTATTAGGTACTGAGAACTGAGGGGGGCTTTGGCAGACCCTAATCCCGCCGAGGGACCGAAGTGAGCTAACTAAGAGTACGAATCGCGGGTGCGTCCGGCGTCCGTTCAAATGGCAGTTTTCCCATAGTCCCACGGTGGCCTGCAGGTTGGGAAGAATCTTCCGTGTCCAAAAAAATTGAGAAGAGTGCTCATGCTCATGCATGTTGGTGGGGCTACAATAACAACGTTAAGAATAATATTGGCTCGAGCCTCTGCAGTATTTTCATTAGATTGTCTTGCATCACTAACATAAATATACTCTGATGTAAATAAATAGATAATTGGTGGGATGACTTACACAACACTACACTATAATGGCTCATTTGTTGCAGGGAGACAAAGGGACCTTGTGGCTTATGATCAGTGGCTCTGCTTCTGTCAGTCACAACTCTCCTTTCCTCCCTCCAACTTCCCCCGGTCGGCCCCTGGCCCTCTTCCCTATTCTCTAACTCCCAGCTATCCAAATATGGTACGATGCCCCCATCGTACATAAATACTCGTCCAATGTGGGGTCGCGGTAGCCTCACAGAGCGAGGTCAGCAAGGCAGAGCAGCGAAAACCTCCCGAATCACTCACCGAGGGAAGGTGAACATCTGGAGAACGTCCAAACCTCCCCCCCCCCAGGAGCTGGGAGGTCACATCCTCCGTGTTGTCCAGTCCTAGGCACGTCCTAGGACAACTACCCACAATGCATCTTAATATCGAGAAGCATTAAACACAGGCACAGGACTATGAAACCAAAGCCCCACAGTTCTCTCATGCCGGAGAAGATTCTAGGTTCTGTTGGTAATGGCTGTCTTACAGCTCAAAGCCAGGGCTAACCTTACAGCAAGCAGGGAAGAACGAACCTGGTAAATATTTAGCAACTGGACCGAGAGACTGAGATTGAATCACCGCAGGGTTTCAATTCCTTTATTTCACCGCCAGTGTGCGGGGGGTAAACCTCCCTCAGTCTGCCCTGCTTGTGGGGCAGAGGGTGAGGGAGACGGAATAAGCCCCCCCCCTCATATTTCCATTACACCCAAATGCACGCTGGCAGCTCACAACACCCTCTGAAGAAAATTATAGCCTCCGAACGGTTTGCACTTTGGTCTGAGCCCCGCTGGCCAATGGCTCCGCCTTCACCGAGAATCTACATTGTTGAAAGCCCCTATTACTTGGCCTTTGTACGTTTCACCCGCGGGGACGTTTCGTACCCAAGGTCAGACTTCTCGCCAGTCGGGGCGCGCCAGATTTCGCCTGACAGTGTCGAAAGGCTAGTTGGCGCCCGGCCGGACGAGCCAGCGGGTCGGGGAGACGACCTGGATGAAAATCGCGCGCATTAGCACCGATCAAGACGCCATCGCTGCGGTTTCCGTAGCGCGTTCTCCCATGCCTGATTTATCCGCAGCCAATCAACGGCAGCGGGGGGCTAATGCTGGTCTGCTTGACGCAATGGGGCCGACGTGAACCACAGGCCCGCGAGGGGCCGCGGGCGGACGCGAAGCGACGTAATGCCGTTTTACCTGCAGACCCGACTCCTCGAGGAGAACTTGTACCTCCAGCTCGTAATCTCTGGCACCTCCTTTCATCTTCTCGGGGCTCGTTATGATGTCACCTTCTCTTTGGCGAGCCCCAATGGGGCAGGGAAACGGCCTCTGGCACTTTTCCCATGGCTCAGAAGGAGCGCGATACTGCGTCGGGATGTTTAAGCAGCAGCGCAGCGGCTGACGTGCCTTAAATCGCGCAAAGCCGCGCATTCCGCGATCGAGAACCCCTTCCAGACTCCGAGAGCGTACGCAGCGGGCGACCCGTTTCATTCCACACACGACGGACTCTTTATTTAAACCTTTTAACTGTGATTAAACTGCAAATAACTTGTGGGAATTCTGCTTTAGTGTTCGGCCAAATGCTGGCGCTGGTGACGGAAATGCCCCGTGAAAACTCACAGATGTGTCTCGCTCACTCGGTGCCGCTAAATTGCATTGTTAAGAGTGGAAGCATCCAAAAGAGCGCAATGGCAAAAAAAGAACCCACAAGAACACACAAAAAACCTGAGATGGGACACAAAACACTGCTCAGTACTTTTTTTTAAAGCCCCTGCTTAAAATGCTTGCGTATATTTTGCGAGGTCAAACCGGTTTTCCTGGGATCCCTTCCTGCAGCCTTTCCAGCAGAACTACGAACGCAAGCTGTGCTACACAGATAAATCCGTGGAAAGATCAAAGGTGCAGATTTTACTGATGTCGACAGATGTAGACGTTTCACTTGAACATGCTCATTAAACAGAATAACTTAATAAAACGTCGCCCGGCAAATAGACTGCGACTATATGAACACCCCCAGTCCCAGTCTTTCTGAAGTATAAAACACCCCCCCCCCCCGTTTCCTCCACCCCTCCTCGCTCTGAGTTTTTACATTCAAGGCTTGTTTGATATTTAAGATTATTAACCTTTACAGACATACTGGCACAGGATAAACAGCCCAGTCTTTGATGTGCGGCTCTAAACTGGTGTGATTTCCTGGTAAACCCTGCCATGGTCGGACTCTGGTGAAGTATCTGTGAGGGGACTTTTGTTCCACATATTTCAGGATCCCAAGCTCAAGGAAATGAAGTTGATTCGATAAAGGTGTTATCTTATGAAAGGACAGATCTAAGTATATCTAAGCCTTTGGTCACATATTGTTGTTCTTCCTGTACTCTGACTTTGGGCGGAAAAAAGAAATCACGCTCTGTGCCAGCCAGGGAAGTTCTTAGTAAAAAAAATGATTTATGACTCGCTCATGGTTTGATTAACATTTTCCAGGCTGCCGGCACTGGAAGGGAGTGTCAGACTGGCAGTCCTGTAAAACAGATGGTCATCGTCCTTTAATTGTTCTTGGATTGCTAGCAAACGAGCTGCTCTCCCCCCTGAGACAGGAGGAGTGGGCGTTATAGGTGCAGGTTGTAGGTATGTGTATGCGGTCAGAAGGTTTATGTCACGCATGCACACGGCCCACGGCCCAGGGTCCGTCCTGACCTGTTATCCGCGGACTTATCAGGCCAAACTCGGGACGGGAGGCGGGATTACGACCCTAACCCTTCCCTCGACAGGCAGACGGGCCACTTCCTACCTCCCCAGCCAATGCGTCCTGCGCTCAGGCCTGAACCTGTGAAAGTCTCCATTAAGGTTTCTGACCTGCGTCTCCGCCATCCGCCTACGGGGGCACCGTTTGGCAGCGAGGGAACACAGTCTCTTCCGTTTTGCCTTTCCTTGGATCCCTGGTCCGGCTAGCACTCCAGAAAGCTGGGGGGCATAGGGGTGGGGGGGTGAAGAGACGACACAGATGGAGAGAGCAGCGGCCCTTGGTGACAGTGCACAGTCCTGTATTTAATTAGCGGCCCCTAGAGGGCAGCATCCTGCCCCATCTGCAGCCCACTGGACATTAAGGTCCAGAAATGGAAGCTGACCCTCAGACACAGACACTTGGGTGACCCTCAGACTCCTGTCTTCTTACTAAGGCTGCGATATAAGGTTGTTGAGCTGGACTGTCATCTAAGAAGTCGGCGTTTCCTCTACGCAGATCGATTTAAAATGCCCTCTCCTTTTCCTTCTGAGACTTTCTGGAAAGCTTCCGCGGAGGCGACCAGAAAACCTCACAAGATCATCTGAGGTTCCCTTAAAAGCGAACATGCCGAACTCAGCGGCGCTCATCCGGTGTTTACGGATCTAGGGGCTGACACTTCGCCCTCCTTCGAGTTGGCCGGCTGCTCTTCTTACCTCCTGTTTGTTATTTATGGGCCAATGTGGCCTCAAGGACCATATTTTGTCCACATGACAGTGAATGAACTCAAACCTTCGTTTTGTTTTCGTTTCGTTTCATTTTGTTTATAAGCCCAGGAGGCCATGGCTGTCCTGGGGGGGACGCTCACCCTCACGCTCAGGAACCGGACTCACCGGTCAGGGTGGGTCTCAGGTGCCGTTGCTCTCCGACCCGACTATAAATGTCCGGGTAGCCGCGGCTCGGGTATGAGGCTAATCACCGGCGTCACCCAAACAGGCCGATTCTGCCGCAATGCAACACCTGAGGCAGGGGTCAGAACCCCAGCAGTGTGGGGACCCCCCACGGAGCGGAGGCCGCCAATACGGCGGTCCAACATGGAACCAGGAGGAGATCGTGATGGATCTGACTAGAACATTTGCGTCCTCGATTGATATCGCTTACTCATCGGAGGGTCTTTGCATGACAGAAATGTAAAGCGCATTGAGACAATATAATGTTGTGATAATGCGCTATATAAATAAAATTGCATTGCATTGCATTGCATTGCATATAGTGTATAACAGTAAATAGTGCCTGAGGCTAACAAACAAGTCATTAAACAATTAATGTAATGATTTAACTTTAGGAGCTGGCGTTTAATAACACGCAGTTTTATTAAATCATTACATCGTTTACGATCCTATAATCGTAAGTATATTTATAGTGTGCTGTCTTGTAAGCATGGAACATGCGTTTACATTAAAAACTATGAAACGACGTGATGTTGAGGAGCGTCTGTCTGGTACTGAGCGCAGTCAAGGCAGGAAGGCAGCGGTGGGAGAGGTGGAGTTACTGCCCCCCCACGACCGGTCCCCCAGCAGACGGACTCTCATGGGTGGCTGAGACACAGAGTGAGGTCAGGGGTCCCAACGGCGCCCCCCCCCCGTAAGGAGATGCCGGTGCGGACATGTGGGGGGGGGGACGCCAGCAGACACCACCACTCTCAGCATCAGGCCTCTGTAGCTGCTGCCCAGCAGGAACATCTCAGATGGAAGCGTCAAACAATGACCTCGCAAGCAGGGGCTTCTGGGGAATGAGGGCAGGCGAATCCCTGCCGGAACATTCCAGAATCTCCGGGCCGGTCACGGAAAGGACGCATAGCACGTCGCCGTTTTCCGACGAGGCCTTTTTTTTTTTACGCTGAGAACTGACCTACTGCTCCGAGGTTCAAGGCTATTTTATTACCTTGTGCACAAAGAACATTGAAATTCATAGTTACCTGTTTCCTGAAGACAATTAAACGTCAAGTGCAGCAGAAAATGCCAAATGCTCAGGACTTACAAGCAAAGCAGGGGTGTAGAATACTGTCGTTTACAAAGCGAACTCCTTATGGTTGGACCTGCTTCCCCTGTTCAGATACTAATTTACCAACGATAAGGAACATGAACGTGTTTGTTACAGAATCAGATTTGGGGGCCTCAGGATGACCGCAAAGGTTTGGAAGCCCATGTGGGTGTGGTTTATTAACGTGGTTATTCTTTATCTAATACGCAAGGCCTAAAGGATTTTTCCCGGAAGGTGCAGAGGCTGTTAATTCCTCTCCACGACAGCGGAGGGGGTGCGTCGGGTCAGGAGGCCGAGTCCTGGCAGTGAAGGCTTAGGACAAGCCTGCCCCCCCAGGGAAGAAGCCCCGAGACAGGGGTTGGGGACGTGGCCAGCCATTTGTACCGTTACTGCGTCAGCACTAGCCCCCCCCCACCTCAGAACGCTGTCATTAATTAGCAGACGACTCAATGCTGGACCACCCGCTCAATCGGGGGGGGGGGGGGGGGGGGGGGGGGGGGGGGGGGGGGGGGGGGGGGGGGGGGGGGGGGGGGGGGGGGGGGNNNNCTCACCTCTGGCCTTTCCGACCCCCCACCGCCCCCCCATCACGCCCCAAAACCTGGCCCTTAATGACAGCAGAACAAACAGTGAGACTTCGGCCTGGCGATTGTTTCCGCGGTGACGATGTCATGGCGACGCTGCCCCAGGCACACGCACGGTCAGGCCCCCTTCTATGTGCCGCCTGACACTCACAATCACACATCGACCGGCGCGTCTGCGTTTGTTCCTCCTAAAGGTACAAGGCGAACCACAGGGTACACGTTTCCTCCTGTTGTCCGAAGTCCGTAAATGTTAAACAGCGAATTCCTTCCTGCACTCTGGAGGACGGTCAGAGGTCGGACCCCTCACTCACGTGCCCTAGTCTTCTCCCGGGTGGCGTGGCGTGGCGTGGAAATACCTTCCCGGCCCCCCCGACAAGCCCGTCCATCACCTGGACAATGGGAACTTGGCGGGAAGCCCGTCGCTGCACAAGGACACAGGATACATTTTTCACGGACTTAAACGAAGGCTATAGAACGGAGGGAGATTAAAGGGACGGCGGGGCTGCAACCTGAGATCATCACAAAGAATTAAACAAAAACGGTTTGAGTTTGCGTCTCACGGTTCCTGCGCCGGTAGGTTTCGATTCCCACCCTGGACCCCGGTGGGTCACCCTGGCGCCCCCCGTCCAAAAACACGTGACCAGCAGGCGACTGTGGGGCGACAGAGATCCGCAGAAGAGCTTGTGGGACAGAGGGATGAGGTGTGAAAGTGAGAGAATATGAATGTGAGAGGTGACATCGCGCATGTGCGCGGAGAAGGAGCCGGGGGTGTCAGACTGCTGGGGCTTCGACGGTCTAGACCCGCAGGACCAATAAAGACCGGGGTGGTCTGTACAGGGAGATGAGCTTTCAGGGGCGGGTGAGGTCAGGGGCCCCAACGGCAGCCCCCCCCTGTAAGGAGATGCCGGTGCGGACATATGGATGGGGGGGGGGGGGGCCCACTCTCATCAGGCCTCTGTAGCTGCTGCCCAGCAGGAACATCTCAGATGGAAGCGTCAAACAGTGACCTCAGCAGCAGGGTATTCTGGGAAATGAGAGCAGGCGAATCCCGGCCGGGGTTAACGTCCGAATCGACGGGTAAGCGGTTTGAGAACGGTTCCGAGAACATTCCGGAATCTCCGGGCTGGTCACGGAAAGGAGATACAACGCGTAGCTGTTTTCTGGTGTGGTCCTCCTTCACTATGAGAATCACTCCGCTGCTCCAAGGTCCAAGGCAAGAATTTTTGCAGAAGGTGCAGAGAGACACTGCGCGGGTCACCAGGCCTTGCGGAGGACGGCGTGGCCTAAAGAGCCGAACCTCACGGTCTCCCTCAGAGACCCCCCCATCCTGGCGTACTCGGCCATCGTGGCCCTGGAGGGTCCACTGTTCCCAAAGCATCAGTCGGACACGTTTCCGGGAACTTGGCTGTTTCCGAGTGGATCCCCGCTAGCGCCGAGGTCATCAGCGCTCATCAATCAGTGTGAGGAAGGTGTGACGACCAGCCTGGTCCTCCATCGAGCCCCGCCTCACTCACTCACCCCATTCTGTCACCAGAACAGCCACAGATGCTGCGGGCCTGGTAGATGGCAGAAGCCATCTAGACACAGCGGCATATAACCTGTGTCTTTTTGCTGGCCAGCAGGTGGCGTGGTCATTAAGAGCAGAGCTAAATCATGACAAAGCGTTGCCTCCCGGAACAGCAGCGTGGGTCGGCAATTCAATCCCAGAGCCTGTTGAACTGCCGTGTTCCTTCCCCGGCTCCCCTTGGGCCTCCGCAGCTCCGTCATACTGTCCATAAGCTCATGTGTGACGCTGTTCCCTGTGCTTCCTGGAATGGGCTGTGGGGTCACCATGACCTCGTACCAGACAAGCATCTGTGGAGGATTGATGACAAAAAGAATTTAAATCTCTTTGGAAAATGAAAACTTCTCAACAGACGTAATTAAATGTAAAACTCCAAGAGTCAAATCCTCTACCTCTTGTTGGAAGGAGAAATAATTCCAGACACTATGGGCGGGTCTGTAAAAACATCTGGGGAAGAGCGCTCGTTGATCAGCCTTTAATTGAAACGTTTGGGTGTCGAAGAGTGAAAATGAACCATGAATTTAGACGTGAAGGAGAGCTGGCCTTGGATGCGATACCTGACTCCATGTTCTTGCACAAAGCTAATCCCGGTCAGATTAGAAACGCAAGACTTTAACATGAGAAAATATGAAAGATGAGGTGGAATAAACCGCAGCAGATTAGCCCTGACCAGGCAGGTCTTCGGAGAGCGTAAATAACCCCGGAGCGGGACTCTGCCCAAACAAACTGAGACGGTATCATGTTCTCCTCCGTGCAGATGGGCCGCTTAGCCTCGAATACCGTGTCCTTTGCTTACGACTGGAGTATGCCCTTTTGTGGGGGCGGGGGGGGGGGGGGGGGGATTTGCTGCTTACACCAGAGAGGCAAAGAACCTGGGGAGATAAGTCACGGCATTCGGGAGCGAGGGGGGGGCGCAGAGGAGAGGCGGCCGATTCCGCGTCACCGCGAAGGAGGTGTCTGAAGACTGACGGATTGTCCGACTTCGGAGAGATCCGGGAGGTAGACGATAGCTGAAGTCGCAGGTGAAGGAGACAAACACACAGAGGGTGCCAGCCCAGCCTGACGTGCCCCCACCCCCCGCTACCCCATCTATAGGTCAATAATCACGTTTGTTATAACAAGGCTGTCACTACTGAGACCAAGCAGACTCTGTTTGGTCTGCCGCTCCCAGGCGGTGACCTCTCACCTTTGACCTTTGATTGGAGAAGCATGCGGACAGGGACGCGGGGGGCGGCGCTCCTTTCCAGGGTTTGACGCTACTTTATCTTCCCGCTGAAGTAGGAGTCGGAAAATTAATTTCCGACACGCCGACATTCCCGCGTACGCTCGTGCTTCTGCGATACGTCAGCGGGCCTCGACAAGTCGGGGCCCCCTTCTGCTGACGAGGGATCGCGTCCCTGAAGCTCTCACCCAGCTAGCCAGTATCTGAGTCATCTTTCCATTAGCCGGAGCCTTACGGTGTTCCGGAACCATATGAAGTTATCTAAAGAAAACAGAACCACTATTGATTCATGCAGCGACGCTGCCATGGGTGAGCTACTGAGTTTACAGACGTCAGGGGAAAATATCCTACGTCAGGAGGACTGTGTGAAATGAACGCTGACATGCTTCTAAGGGTAATCAGGAACGTCATCCCCGTCGCTACGGCCTTTGGCCTCGAGCCATTCTCCTCGGAAACAGAGCTTGTGTCGATTGCAGAACCGGCTCATATTTCCGGCAAGGAGGTCCGAAAGGCTGAACACATGTCGCGTTCAGTTTTTACATGCTATTCCTGTGTGCCAGACTAATTGCAAACTTTTGTTCACAGCGTGGATGCAGGTTTGAGAGGAATAATTCAAACCGTTTGCTGGGGGGGGGTGGAGGGGGGAGCTGAAAAGCAAGCACCCCCACCCCCCCACAAGCCAGATCGCCTCCCTGCCTTTCACGCGGCGCCTTGGCCCACCTGCTATCAATCTCAGGCTTTGCTGAATCATCACCGAGAAGCGAGAAGCTCTCACACACAGGGAGATTCTCTCAGGCGTGTCCTGGTCGTTCTACTTGTGGGACTTACGGTACAGATGGAACATTACTCTCCGCTACCCTCGATGTTCCGAGCGCGTGGCCCCCGTCCGGGTTCCAGTCCGGAATTCCATTCTATTCCAGAATTCTGCCTCTGATGAACCCTTGACAGGCCTCACTTTGGGCGCACAGTATTATTTTTCGACTACAAAATGTTTTGCATGCAAGCGATTCAGTCCCTTATTCATTGCAGTCCACTGAAATTAGATATGGTCAAAAGAACCGGTTACTAGTACGGAGAGGACAAAGTGTATAATGCAACCTACAGATCTAGATGGATTGCTAACCTGGATGCTGTGATTACAGAACGTTCTGGAGGTCAGAACAGCCATGCGCCCACTGAAAGCTCTGCTTACGTTAATGAAAGCATTACATTGGGCTTAATCCCGTACAAGCACCCCCCCAGTCCCCCACCAACTCAAAAAGGCTCTCCACATCAAACGCTTTCCACTGGCAAAGGCTTATATCAATAAACACTTGTGAGGCAAAAATGATGATGCGTTTTTTGGAGGGAAACGGCGTGTTCCATTTTGCCCCCATTTCCTCGGGGGAGAGGGTGATGTGCTTTTATTTAGCAGCCGGTGTCAAAGGTCGGGGTCGAAGGTTGTCAGCGCTACCAGCGCCTTGTCTGTCAGCGACGTGGAGCATTTGGAAGCTACCAAACCCACATTCCACCGTAAGACGGAAATGATAAACTTCACATATTAGACAACAACGTCTGTCCAACACACCTCCAGCTAATCATTGTTATGTTTCGTTTATATCAGCTACAGATATGAATAATTAAATTCTTTGCAACGTCGATTTACATGCCAAATATGGACCCCCCGGGGCCAACATTCATGGTCACGGGAGACAGTCATTACTAAGTCAGCCCATGACATTGACCATGTGACTTAGGGACACCAATTAAAATGTAAGCCGCCGGGTGGGTGTGGCTTAGCTCTGCAAACTTTCAAGAAAGCTCATATTGTTTTATGGCTGTGGTGAGTTCAGGGTTAGAGCTCCAGGTGTTTCTTATGATCTGCAAATGGACTCTTTTTTTTAAATAAAATATGTGACCTGGCCGAGGTTTAATTTCCCCAGCATGCAGTGACATAAAATGCCCGAACGCAAAGAAAACATGGGCTTTTCTTTAAGCTTGGGGCCTTACCCACACTGGCCTGAGACACCGGTAGTGAGACGGCCGATGATGTAATCCCCGAAGAGCCGGCCCGGGAGGGGCCACGCCAGCCGGGTCAGGGTGACACGCGGAGCCCCTTGCTGTCGGAAGAATGACGAGAGGGGAAAGAAAACAGCGTGACGTCAGCAGACCTTCGG
Organism: Pollimyrus isidori; assembly: GCA_019775955.2. NCBI lineage: Eukaryota > Metazoa > Chordata > Actinopteri > Osteoglossiformes > Mormyridae > Pollimyrus > Pollimyrus isidori. The sequence continues at coordinate 15,351,441 of JABFDZ020000047.1, forward strand.
TCGCGGGCCGGACGGGAACCGGCCTGTGGGAAGGCCGAGATTTCAGCAAGACGGGAAACCAGGAGATCAGCGGCGGGGCCGTCTCTCCCATTCCCGGAGCCCGCTTATCTGGGTTTGAATGGGGCGGCGAGCTCCTTGTCAGAGGACGCCCATGCCAGACAGGAAGTGATGTCATCCCCGATGCATGGGCGCTGAGTGGCGTATTGAACTTCCGCCGTCTTCTGAGACCTCGGGTGAGGTGGTAGTGGCGCCTCTCCTTGCCTGGTCTGCAGAGTTACTCCGCGGCCATGCTCCACAGGAGCCCCCCCCCCCCAGAGGAGCCCCCCCCAGTCTTCCTGCCGGGTTCATTCGCAGTATCGGCATGCTCTGCGTTGCGTGCAGGCGCCCCAGCGCCCAGACCAACGAATGCGACCCTGCTGCAAGCCCTACGCCACACTGGGCTTTCGGGGGATATTTTCAAGCTAGTGCCTCACTTTCCCCACAGGACCTCCATTCATATTTCAGGCCACTTTACCTGAAGGTCCTGCTCCCCAAACACCCCAGGAGTAAAGATGGGATGATGAGATGAGAAACCCTTTATTGCTGTTGCAGTACACCATGTCACAAGTACCAGCGAAATTACAGGCCATCAACCTGACCATACATATACAAACGTCACATTATAGGGGGTGGAGAGGTCAGGAAGACAGGGGATATAGGAAAAAATAGAGAAACAGGATTACATGAGGAAAGAGGGGGAGAATAATAAAAAAAACCTATAAGACCATATCAACCACTGGGTCACCTGGATTATGATCAATAGCTATTATCATGTATGTTCTACTGCTGTTAGACAGTGACATCAGGGTCTATTATCATGTATGTTCTACTGCTGTTAGACAGTGACATCAGGGTCTATTATCATGTATGTTCTACTGCTGTTAGACAGTGACATCAGGGTCTATTATCATGTATGTTCTACTGCTGTTAGA